>JANHGL010001828.1:1583-13184 GCA_024611195.1 Ceyx melanurus
CCCCACTGCCTGCACCTCCACACCCCACTAGACTTCCCTGGAACAACCACTGCCTGGTTGGACTTTCATTTCTGAGGCCAGATCCCTGTAACATCGTTCCCAAAAAATACTTTCTTTAGGTCAGGCATCTCCCCTCAAGATATTCTCCTGGGTTCTGGCATCTCTGCAGCATCCTCTCCCCAGATTATTCTCCTGGGGGCCTCTGTCACCCATCCAGTTCTTCTCTCACTCTTGTCCCCACTGCTGGACAACAGCCATAGGTAGACAAAAATGGGAAGCTCTTGGCTCCTTTGTAAAACATCCTAGGAAACATTTTTGAATTAATTTTGCAGTATTTTTTACCAGTTTATAGCACTTTCCCTCTCTGCCCTCAGGGTGAAAAGTGCTATTGAAGCATCAAGCATTATAATTGAGCAGGATAAAAAGGAACTTCCAGGACCATGTCTGGCAGCACCTTCGGGACATCAGCTGGTCCCCAGGGTGAGGTACTGCACCCAGCAGCATCTCTTTATAAAGAAATACCTCTGAATTATTAATATGTTAAGTTTATATAATGTATGGCTTATATTACTAATTTATAAAGAGATCTTTCTTATTCAGACAGGTCCCTGCAGTGCCCCAGGGTGCCTGTCCCCTGATGGCCATGGTATCAGGGACACCCTGGTCACTTTGGGATAATTTTGAAGGGATTTTTACTGCATCCAGCATTGGACTCTGGCAGCTGGAACCCTAGTTTAGCTGAGCATCACCTCAGGGACACGGACCACCCCAGGGGACTGGACCCCAGGGATGCTGCTCCTCACCTGGCATGAACCCACTGGCTGCGGTGAAGAGGGTGCGAATTTTCCCTTTTAAGGGCAACACTGCAGCTGTATCTTCAAATCTCCCTCCTGCCTTTGAAATTTCTTTGTGCTGCAGCCATAGCATAACTGGAAACAGGATTTTTATTTCTCTTTTTGATTTATTATATAGTGGAGCTGGGATGTTTTATTTCAGATGGCACCAGCCTTAGCTGGGGGGGGGGGGGAGGGGGACCAAGCCGTGCAAGGGAGTTGCTTTAATTATAGGCAAGAGCATCGAGGACCGGATATAACTTGGCACCGGGACGGCTGGCTGGGAGCAGAGATTTATGTGCTCCCTGACCAACAGCAAAGAAATAAGCTTTAATTTTTTATTATTTTTATTTTTCCCCTCCCTAACTCAATGGAGAGGGCTGGCGTCACCAGGTCGGTCGTCTGCTTGGGGAAATGGTCATCACTGCTTGGGGATTTGGGGGGTGTCAGAACATCCATCCCACATCATGGTGATGGGCTGTTCATGCTGGTGTCCCTCTCCAGCAAGTGATGATGGGAAGAGATAAACAATGAGTGTGTGGTGGCACTTTCCCAAAATACATCTTGCTCCCCACAAGATACTCCCTTGGGGCTGGGTATTCCTGCAGCATCATTCCCCTGAGATATTCTCCTGGGATCCAGCACCCCTGCAGCAGGATCCTCCCAGGATATTTTCCAAGACCCCATAGTATGGCAATGGCTTTGGCAGTGGTGAGCTGGCTGTTTGCTGGGTTCTGCCGCCTGGGAGAGGTAACGTGCTGTTCTCCCTCGTCAGCAGGACTGTTTGTCCTGGGTGCTTTCCAGAGATCCTCCATGGGGCTGGAGCTGGCCAAGCCATCCTGGGTGCAGAGGAACTCCTTCACCCTGTGTCTGATGCTGGGCTTTTAATTCCCTGGGAGCCATTAGCAGTGTGTCCTGCTCTGACGCACAGCGCAAAGGCTGCGGGAAGAAAGGATGCTTTCAAGAAAGAAAGAAAGAAAAACCAACCCCAAAAAAATCAAGATAGAGGAAGTTTTTCTGCATCCAGCATCCCATTAACCTCTGGGATGGGCAGCACACACATGAACATCCATGCACATACGTGTGCAGCAGCCCAACCCCAAGCAAGGGTGTGTTTAGGATGCATTTAGGGTGGATTTGGGGTCCATTTGCTGATCAGTGAAGGTATGAGCGGGATGCCAGGCTAGAAACCTCTTGAATCTTTTTTTTTTTGTCCTATGGCTGAATCCAGCACGGGATGGAAAATGAGGTATGTTCTCTGCTCTGCTGTTTGTTGACTTAGCAAGCAGTTGGATTAAACAGGAAAATATTGATTTAAATATAGCACCTCGCGGGAGCAGACAAGTCGTGGGAACATGGCCCCCGGCGCCCCGGCTGCTGCCTTCCCCACCTGCTGCTCCCTGAGCAGGGCAGGCACACCCCAAAAAAGTCACCGGGGATGGAGGGGGATCCCTGGAGGGAAACATCAGGGGTCATGTTCCCAGAGACGCTTGCGTAACCCCCTCCATCCTTCCTGAGCATCCTCCCTCTGAGCTTGCCCCAGCGTAGCTTATCCTCCAGAAGCTCCTCCTCAGTTTGGGGACAATCCACGGCTGTTATGTTCTTTGGACAAAGTTTGGCATCTTTAGACCTATTTATCCTTCCTTTTCCTTTCTGTATATCTCCACAGAAATCAGGTTTTGGGTCACTGCTGGGAGATTTCTCATTTTTTGGTGTTATTGGAAGTCTGTAATTAAAGCCATTGCTGGGGGAGGATGGGGACAGATAAACCTTGGCTTTCCTCTCCCAGTGCCCGTGCTGATGGTTTGCCCAGTTTTTGCATCCCTGACTCTGCCACACTCAGTGAAATACTGGGGTTGGGGGAAACTGAGGCATGCAGGCAACCCGCCCTTCAGAAGGAGGTTGGGGATCAGATGGAGTGAGAAGATGTTGGCTGACACTGGGATGACCCGCAGGTGATGTTGCTTCTCAGTAACACCAACTGACACTGGGACCACTAGCATGGGGCCAAGCACCACAGTCAGGGGGTCAACCAACCCCAAACCCCTTAACTCTGCCTATTTTGGCCCCTTCTCTGTTGCCAAAATCATTTTAACTCTGCCCATTTTTATTCTTCCTGTTTTTCACTCTTTTTTTATCCCAATTCCAAAATCCCCTTAATTCTGCTCATATTTGCCCCTTCACTTCCCCACTTCCAGAGCAGCCTTGTGTGATACAGGACATACCTGGTGTCACCCAGAGACACCCCCATTGCTCCTTGTCCCTTGTCCCCAGCACCTGCCCCTGCTTTAGTTCAAAACCTCTAATAAGTTAGGTAGCAAAGTCCAACAGAGGGGATAGACCAGCTGGGATGAGCATGTCCTTTGAGGCTAAGCACCCCACGGGTTGGGGGGTGCCCTGCAGTGATGACTGTGGGGCAGGATCTGGCCCCAGACTGAGAAGGGTTAGCACTGGGCTGAGCTCAGTGCTGGGGGCTGGCCTTGGCCCATGGCTGCATGGTCCAAAGGTCAGGCTCTTGGCAGGGTGCCGAGGCTGCAGTGATGGTGGGAGGCTGGGATGGATTCGGCCTGAGCTTTGCTTGCAGGCTGTGGAGAGACCCAAGTCCTTGCCCACGTGATGGGGTCCATGTCCAGTGGGGCACGGGGAGTTCTCTAATCCAGGTGTGCCCATGCAGGGGAGCATGGAGAAGTCCTTTGTGCAGGGCTGCACCTACAGGAGATCCCTGGTTTCAGGGATGGCCATACAGGGGAGCACAAGGAGGTCCCTGCTGCTGGCGTGTCCATGCAGGGGTGCATGGAGAGGTCCCTGCTGCAGAGTGCACAGAGAGGTCTTTGGTGCTGGGGTGCCCATGCAGTGGTACATGGGGAGGTGTAAGAGGTGCATGGGGTGCACAGGGAGATCCATGGTGCTGTGTTTCATGTGCATCACTGTGTAGGAAAGTCTGTAGCACTGGTGTGCAGGGAGACATCCCTGGTGCTGGGATGCATGTGTGGGTGTGCACAGAGAGGCCCTTTGTGCAGTAGTGCATGAGGAAGGATGCAAGGGGAGATCCCTGGTCCTGGGGTGCTCATGTGTGGGTGCACAGATGGATATGGGGTGCTCAGAGACATCGGTTCTTCTGTGCAACATCACATGCCTCCGAAGATTCTTCTTGGAGGAGGTGGCCTTGTTCTCCAATCTGCTCTTGCAGGGAACTCAGGACACTGGTGTCTGTGAGATGTGCATATGCATTTTTGGTAGCCTTTTGCCAAACTCTGCTGAGGTGGAGGCTCAAAGCTACCCAGGTCTCCTTGCTGTGGTGTTAGTCTATCATTGCATTATGGGATTTTAGAGCCTTTCCCAGGAATATTTCTGAAGTGGGAGGTTTCCCATGGATGCTGATCCCCATGTGGTGGGTGGAACCAGAGAGTTAATGTGCTGATGTCTCCCCTCACTGTGACTTGATGGCTGAGCTACATCACCCATGTGGTACAGGCAGGTCTCGATCGAGCAGTTCATGCAGCTTCAGAGCTGTAGTAGGAACTTCTAAATTCAGGATGGAGAAGGTGATGCTGTGTCACATGAATGGAAGATGTGACAGGGCAGCACTGGGTTTTGTTCTGAACAGTTTCTTTCCCTTTTCTTGGGGCTTTCCCCTGGAAAACAGAGGAGGAGACTGCCATCCATCCATCCATCCATCCATCCATCCATCCATCCATCCATCCATCCACCCATCTACCCATCCAACACAACAGGCCTCACTGGCTATATAGGCATGATTTTCAGAGTAAGCATAGTCCATCTTCTAGGACATCTTTTCCTGAAGGCATCAAACCCAGCTTGCACAGGCAGAACTCACTAAAGCAATTCTGTTGCAATTCCCACCATGGTGTTTTCAGGCCAGGATGTGTCCGGAGAAGAAAAATCAGCTACTTCCACCCCCTTTCCCTCAACATTGCTCTTTTAAAGCTCTGATGGTTGGTCCCCATGGGGCTGTTTCTCTGGGCTCCCTTGGTTTCCATGGAGAGCATGGGTGAGGAATTTCAAAGGGAATGGCTCCAGTAAATGAACTCTTCTCTAAAAATAGCATGTTTGCTTTTGGGTCTTTGGGAACCGCGGCCTGGCCAATGGGAGGGAGAACGAAAATCAGCATCTGGGTAAAAATATTCCAGTAACTCACTCTTCATGCAAAATCCCGTCAGAGCTGCTCAGCTTCCGGGGGACAGGGCACTGCTCCCAGTCTGCCCAGCTCCTGCTCACACTGCTATCAGTTGCTCCATGACCCCTACTCCTGGTTGCAGATGGGGGCTGTCCCCAAGCTGTGGGTCCCCGCATGCCTTACGTAGATTATTTGAAGTTGAATCCCTTTAATTTGAGGAGTGGGAGGGTTGATGGCTGTTTGGTTTGTGTGACTCCCATGTCCTGTGATGTCCTAGAGCCCCATGGCACGTCCCTTTTTGGGAACCAGGGGATGTCCATCACCATCTTCCACCGCACAGTGATATCCAAGACGTGAACAAATCCCACTAGGACATCTCTGCAGGGATGTGTAGGGAGAAGGGCATCTGTGGTACTGGTCACCACCAGGTTCCCTGCAGAGGAAAAGCCAGCATCCCAACATAGGAACAGCCATCACCAGGTCACCTCTGGAGGAGTTGCCATCCCAATGAGGGGACAGCCACAACCAGTTCACTCCTGAAGGAGTCACTATCCCCACATGGGAACAGCACTCTGAAGGAGCCACAATCCTGACGTAGGGATAATCACCACCAGCACCCCTGGATGAGTCACCATCCCAATGGGGATTGCCATCACAAGATGTCCTCCGGAGAAGTCCCCATCATGACACAGGGACAGCCACCACAAGATCCCCTCTAGAGGAACCACCATCCCAAGACGTGGACACCAGCATCTCCACATGGTCCCTGGGGCTGGAGAATGTTTCCTTGGTGGTACCATGAAGTTGCTATTTGTGACCGCCTGTTCCCGAGCCCTCCAGTACTCTCCAAAAAAAACAAGAAGGGAGTTGTTTGCATTTGAAGATTGGCATCTCCAAGCCCAGGATATGGTTTCCTGCTTTTTTTAGCTGGAGTAGCAGCAGACTCGTCGGCCTGCCCTGATTTGGCATCCTTCTTCTTGCTTTCTATTTTTTTTTTTTTTTGGAAGGGTTTCATCCTGACCCCTCAGCAGAAACGCCGTCACTAGCAGGAGGGGATCAGTTTGGGTCCTTTATTTTGTTTCTTTGGGTTCCCCAAAACCCTGGTGAGATGGGATGTAGATGGCTCAGAGCCTCAGTAAGCGGAGAGGGGACTCGTCCCTTGGTCTTCCGAACCCGGTGCAGGTCAGTAGATGCTGAAACACCCTTTTGTCATGCCCCTCCCCACCCCCCTCCCACCCCCCAGGGTGCTGCCGTGACAATGACATGGCAGGGAAGGCATCACCTCTCACCTAACTGTGTTGTGACAAGGGATGTGGGTGTTCCTGGTGAGGTCCATGGTCCCATCTCCCCTCCACCCCCTGCTGCCTGTTGCAGCTGTGCTGGGCAAGGGAAGGGGACCCACTGAGCACGGGGTGCTGCAGGGCCGGGTGTCTGTGGGGCATGGGGGACACTGCAGATGGAGGCTGGCATGGGCACAAAGGGGGTCTTCTCCTGGTGGTTACACCCAAGATGCTGACAAGGGCATGGTTTGATGCTGGGAGGGCATGAGAAGGACTGGGACAGGGGCATGGCATGGGTAGTTCAGGGCTCGTGGCTTCTGTATGTCCATCAGCTCCTGGGTGTCCACCAGTTCCTGGATGTTTGTGGATTTGTGGGTGCCTATGGACTTGTAGTACCTGTTGGATCCTAAGCATCCATCTGTCAGCTCCTGGGTGTCCAGGGATGCTTGTGCATTTCTGAGTGACCACGGACTCCTGGCACTTGTTGGATCCTGGGTGCTCATCATCTCTTGAGTGCCTGTAAGACTGTGGTTGCTTGTGGATTTGTGAGTGCCCATGGACTCTTGGGTACCTGTTGGATGCTGTCCATCCACCAGTTCGTGGGTGCTCATGGACTCAGGGTGCCCATAAACTGCTGGGTGCCTGTTGCATCCTGCTTATCTATCCTTTTCTTTGTGCTCGTTGATTGATGGGTGCCTATGGACTCCTGGTACCTCTTGGATCCCATGACCACCTCCTGGGTACCTATGGGATGCCCATTGGCTTCTGCGTGCCCATGGATTCCCGGGTGTCTCTTGGTTCCTGGATGCCAAGCTGCTCTCCCATAAGCTCATTGATGTTGCCAGGTCCTAGTGCCTGTCTGATCCTGGGTACTTATGGACTCCAGGATTAGCTTCTCTGCATCCATCAGCCGCTGGGCATCCATTAACTTTTGGGTGTCCTTTGGCTTCTGGATACCTCTTAACTTCTGGTGATCCTGGAATTTTAGGTCCACAAAGAGCCCTGGACACCCATCAGCTCCTGATGCCCAATGGCTGCTGGGTGCCCATCAGTTCCAGGGTGCTTTTTGGCTCTTGGGTAGCCAATGGGTTCCTGGGTGCCCTTTTACGTGTGAATGCCCATTGGCTTCTGCCCCTCATCAGCTCCTGTGTGCTGATCAGCTCCTGGTGCCAGCTGGCTTCTGGGTGCCCAGTGCCTCCTGGATGCCTTTTGTCTGTCAGGTACCTGTATGTTCCTGGTGCCTGTCAGTTACTGATGCCCATTGGCTTCTAGGTGATCAGTAGTTTCTGGATGCCCTTTGGCTCTTGGATACCTATTGGCTCTTGTCCCTATCAGCTTCTGGGTGCTGATCAGCCCTTGGTGCCCACTGGCTCCTGATGTCATTTGGCTCCTGGGTGCCCAGTGCCTCCTGGACACCTTTTGGTTCTCAGCAGCCCATTGGCTGCTGATGCCCATCAACTCCATGGTGTCTGTCAACTCCTGGGTGCTCACCATCTTCTGTTGCAAATGGGCTCCCTTTGGCTCTTGGGTGCCCATTGGCTCCTGGTACTCATTGTCTCTTGGGTGCCCATCACCTCCTGGTGACGGCTTCTGGTGTCCATCAAACCCTGGGTGCCAGGCCAGCACCCTCCTGGTTACCCCAAGTTTCCTTGCACCCTTCTCACCTGGACCCACTCCCCATGTCACCAGGCACCCAGGGCACCACTTACCCACATGTGCCAGGCTGCCACCTACAACAATGCCAAGGGGTGGCAGCATCAGGCACTCTTCTCCTCCCTGGCTTCCCTCTGCCCCCCCAAAAAATCCCAATAGCTATTGTTTTGGGGTGCCAGCAGCTGCTGGGGGACCCAGGGGTGCTGGCAAGTTGGAGACCATCGGTGCCACTCGACTGGTAGGGTGCGGGGCCAAGTGCACTGAGAGGTGCTGGAGAAGGAAGGAGGGGGGGAGAGATGAGCAGGGCTGACCTCAGCATCTGGAAAGCTGCGCTCTTGGGCCGCGGCCTGCGTGCCGAAAACCGGAGGCCAAAGAAACCTTCCATATTTGGTGAAAGCTGCTCTAGGGCTCAGCAAGGCTGGAAACTGGGGGCCAGAGAGCCCCCCGCCGTGCCCTGGGCCACGACGACACCAGTTTGGCAAGGGCTCTGCGAATGTGCTGGGGGATGGATGCTGGAAGGGGGTCGGGGAGTAAATTGGGGTGAGCATCACAGATTGGGGTAGGAGAGGGGCATAGGGAAGGGAGGACCCGTGGGATGCTTCCAGAGAGGGGAGGGGGGATACCCTGAAATGCACTGGCATGACTCTGAGCCTCATATTTTGAGGGGGGGGCAGGGGACCCCTTGCACCTCTGCACTGGTGATGCAAATCCTGATTTCAAGTGAAAATCCCACGGGAAAAGCCCTGCGGTGCATTTAGAGGATTAATTTTTGTTGCTTTGGGAAATGAGCCTCTTCTGTCTCCCTGCTCCCCTCCCCATGGTCACTACTCCTCGCATGGCACTGGGATGCCCGGCAACCTTCCAACCTGCCCTAAAAAAATTGCTCCAAGTCCTTTATTTTTCCTTTATTTTTTAATCCTGGCTTTTTCTCACACTTACAAAGCAGAATCACAACCAGGCTGTGTCCTCCCGGGCTGAATCACCACAGCCGAGAAGTCACAGAAGGGAAAACAGCTGAATTCTCAGAGTATCCTTTTGGAGCCAAAGCCACCCTCCTCCTCCTCCTCTTCCTCCTCCTCCTCCTCCTCTTCTTCCCCATCCCGGAGGCGGTTGTGCTGCCGGGTTTCTCCGTGGCAGCATCCCTGAACAAATCAAGGCTCCTCAGCGAGCTGGGAGCCTGGGAAAAGCCACGATCGAGGGAAAAGCAAACATCTCCAGCCCCAGGACTGCGGATAAACACCAGAGTATTATTAGTAACTGAAGCAGAGCTGAATCAGAGCTGCTGATTTATGCTCTGATTTCCTTTCAAGAAGTTACTCTTCAGAAAGCAGCGCTGGCTTCTCGTACCCGTGGGAGAAGAGCGAGTGGCAGGGTGGGGAGGAGAGGTAGCCCCAGACGTGATGCTGTGTGGGCTTGGGCACTGTCCCACTTCCATGGCACAGGTCCTCGTGCTTCCCTGGGGTGTTGCCTTTTGATGTGGAGGGTGGTTTCTTCATGACATGGGGTCTGGTGGCCCAAGGAATGGAAGGGACTAGTACCAAGGGATGGGATGGTTTGACTGGCATCCAGGGATGAGGAGATTGGTATCAGAAAGGAGGTGGCTGGTACCCAGGGATGGGGTGACTGGTACGCAGGGATAGCATTGGCTGCTATCAGGGATAGAGGTGACTGATATCCAGTGGTGGTGATGATTGGTGCCTAGGGGATGGAGGTGAGTGATACCAATGGATGGCAGTGGCTGATACCAGGGATGGAGGTGACTGGTACTCAGGAATGGGTTAACTGGTACCCAGGGATGGAGGTGACTTGTGTCCAGTGATAGAGATGGATGGTACCAGTGGTGGAGATGAACCAAGGTACCCAAGGATGGTAGTGCCTGGTACTAGGAATGGTGGTGGCTTATACCAGGGATGGAAATGACCAGTACCCAGGTATGACAGGGTCTGGTACTCAGGGATGAAGAGTCTGGTGCCCAGGAATATGGTGACTGATGGCCAGGGATGGTTGTAGTTGATGCCCAGCAATGTGGTGACTGGTAATCAGGGATGGGGAAGTACCAGGGATGGGAGTTACTGATGCCCAGGGATGGAGGAGATTGGTACCCAAGGATGCCAGGCCTGGTACCCAGGGATGGCAGTGGCTGACACCCAGCAAAGCAAGATGTTCCCCTGTCTGGTGGCTGCCCATGTGGCACAGGCCTGTGTGGGACATACGGCTGAGCATCATTTATCTCGGGGTGAAGGTTGGATAGGTTTCCTTTGAAAGCCCTACAAATCCTAATCAAAACTCCCACTTAAAAACATCCCAAGAGGAGATAATGTAATTTTTACAAGTGATTCTCCTGCCAGAAAGTAAGCATTTGAGACAATACAGAATTGGGTGTAATGGCATCATGTATCACATCATCCTATTTTGAATGATGGTGCCAGCCAGGGGCTTTTCCAGCTGCCCGAGCAAGTTTTAAGTGATGCAATTTGTTGTGGATATGTTTGTTCGATGTGTTGGGAGGGATGGAAGTGTTTTGTTTCCAAGATTATTTTTTTTTTCAGGGTTTTAGTAGAAATAAAACCAAGAGTGTGTTGAAGTTGTGAAGCTTGGGAGTTTGCCATGTACTGCAGGCTCCCTGGGGAAGGGGACTCCATGGGCTGGTGGCTCCCACTATGTCCCAGCTCCCTCTAGTGGGATCTGCCCCGGGAAAGAAACATCTGGGCTAAGAAAAGGTCCAGAAATCCCAGTTCTATCAGGTCCTTTTAAATTGAGAATGGGAGTCTGAAGGAGATGCTGAGATTCAGGCTGATCCCAGCACAACCCTACTACAAGATCTTAGAGAATCTCCCCCCGCCAGTAGCGTGGAACATCAGGAGCCAACGGCAGGGACAAGCTGTAATGGGGGGAAAAACAAACTGTATTTATTTATATTTAAAGTTTTGGCACATTTTCGAGGGGTGGGAATAAGGTTGGTTGAAACAGGGATGCCTCCTCCTTCAGCAGCTGTGGGATGAGCCAGGAAGGCCCCGAGTGGCAAATCCCACTCCCAAACTGATCCAAAATGCTGCTGATTTTTCCCAAAACCATATTTTTGATTTGTTAAATTTGTCTTGGGGTCAAAATCCCCAGTAGAGCTCACCCAGGGCATGGCCAAGCCGTGACACAACTCATGTTCAGGCTCCTCCTACATCACTACTCCTGGGTGGGAAAAATCAACATGATGGATTTGCACCTGGATTTTTTGTTAAAAAATAAAATAGAGCAGCCTAGGGGAGCTTCTGTCCCTTGGTGGGAGGCCAAGCAACACTGGTGTTTCTATTTTTAATTCTGCAGGGAAAAAAAATTGAGGAAAACCCCTTCCCTGAGCACGCCCATCCTATATTTGGGGTGCAGCCATATCACCCCCAAATCCCCAGTGCTGGATCTACTCCATCTTTGGGATTTTTGGAGCATACTCACAACACTGTCACAAAACTTTCGGATGGGGGATTAACCCCTTGGCTACATCCCAAGTGATCAGGATGCTTTTCCCGGGAGGGTTTGGGTTTTTTTTGGGGGGGGAAGGAAATGCCCAGTTTGCAGAAACAAAACAAAAACAAAGAAAGAAAGGGAAAGAAAAATAAATAAAAATTAAAAATAAAAGAAAAAAGGCCGTTCCGAAAGGAAATGTAAAGGTGTTTACAAAGAGCCGTGCTGCTAAAAATAACCG
>JANHGL010001829.1:0-47601 GCA_024611195.1 Ceyx melanurus
GTCCTTCCTTCGGTGCCTGCGTGCCTGTCAGCGCGCTTGCGCGCGCTCACGCGCGTACCCCCTCCCGCGCGTCCGCCCGCCCGCCCTCCCTCCCTCCCTCCCTCCCTCCCTCCCTCCCTCCCTCCCTCCCTCCCTCCGATTTACCTTGTACTCCTTTGATAAAGATTTGCAATGTAACCTCTCCTGTGAATTTGGGTCACTCACAGTGGTAGGGATGTGCTCTCTTCTGCCTTAGACCCTGCTTTGACCCCTGCTGGAAGCCACCCTAAGAGAAGAGACCCATGGCACTACAGAAGCTCTTGCTAAAGAGCCATGCTTTACCATACTTTGCCTTGTCTCTAGAACCTTGCCAGCTGAGACACTGTAAAAGTTCTTCCCTGTCCTTTGCAGATGAAATATATTCCCAGGACGTAATCAGATGATATATGCATGAGACCCAGCTGTACTGACCTCACTGAGGGGTTATGGGGAAAGGAAGGGTGGTTAAAACCTACTTTCCAATCCTCTTGAGAGTTTGCCCCTATATCTGATGCTTGTTGCCTTTGCACTTGGTTTTCTTTGGAGGTCTTAATCTGGGCAGCAAAGAATAAAACCAAGGACTTCAGACTGGGACAGATTGTGCTAATAAGAAACCTGAATCAGCCAGGACTAGTCCAGGCCTGAGTCTGTAGCTGCTTAGTACAAAAGTGTGGTGCAGGGTTAAAGTTGTAGTGAGCAGTTCCTTGAGATCATTGTTATTAGGGATTTGGTATCTTCCAGCAGCCCCTGGGGTTTGTTTAACAGAGGAGCTGCTGCTGTTCTCTGTCAGTGATAACGCACAGCCCAGACAAAGTAAGTGGAAACAAGCAAAGACTTTAGCCACCCTTTTTGGCCTCTCTGAGAGCAGGGATGTTTTCAAGGAAAACCATCAGGTTTTGGACGTGACTTCAAACTTTGGGCTTCCCCTCACCTACTGTTCTGTCCACTTTCTCTCCCTTCCCTTCCTTCTAGATATGCACAGAGCCTGTCAAGAAAGGGTTAAGCTCTGCTTACCCCAGCCAGCTTTTCGTATTTAAAGTGAGTAAAGGTTTAATTACCAAATGATGACAGTGTCATATGGTTTTGGTGATGGCTGTGGCATTCGATGAATGCAGAAGAGGGAAGGATGTGAGAAAGACACTGAGTGGCAGTGGGGAAGCGAGGAAGCTAAAAATGCCAAAGACAGTAAAACATCTGTAATTTGCAATTCGCTAGTGTTCGCTGATTGCTCATGGATTAAAGATTAAAATCTATTCTCTGGCAGATGGGGGAGAGAGAGAGGAAATTCTTACGAGCATGTTTTGCATCTGCATTTCATTCTGCTCCTCTTTACAATAATCACGGATGAGAAAATAAACCCAGATCTGGGCTGGCAGGAGGCGGGGAAAGTGCACAATATAGGCAGGACTCAGCGTGCTTCTCCTGCTCGGGCAATGCCAAGCAGAGAGAGGAAGATGACATCAGGTTTGCTCTTCTTGGTGCCTGGGTCTCTGTTTTGGCTGCATGAGGATGAATGTTCCCATGAGGCTTAGAAGTGCCAAGAGCCAGAGCAAAGTCTTTCTTCTGGTCACCCCAATTCTGCACTGGGGGGTTTCTTTGATAGGAAGGGGATGTTAGCCATCTGTCCTGTCTCAAGGGATGGCTGAGTCTGGCTACAGAGTCCATGACGTGATGGTAACGCTTGCAGGCAAACAATACAAGTAGAAATAATGTTTGCAAATATAAATCATTTTTATAACTTCAGCTAATCAGAATCTGTCCCTTTTATGGGCATGATGAGCTCTCTCTCTCTCTCCCTCTCTCATTCTGACTCTCACACAGGGTTTCTCAAGTGTGCAGGACATTAAAAGAAAAATGGATAATAAAACTGCAAATGCAGGGCCTGCTCCTTAGAGGGGCTGGGCACTCATGACTCTCATTGGCTTCACTGGAGCCAGCTTCCATGGTGAAGCCCACAGTTTGAAAGGTATGAGGCAACTCTAGGATCTGCATACCCTGTCAGTTTTGTGGAGGTTAGGGAGACCTCCCTCAGCAGTAGAATAGACCCGGTGGTCTCCTGCCTGTGAAGTGCTCCTGGCAGACCTCTGCCTGATCTGCAAAAATTCAGTTGTCTGCAAGCAATAAGGCTTATGCCAAATGTCAGGATAGAGTGAGGGGGCTCACAGATCCTGAACCCTGCTCCTGGACATGGCCCAGTTCTTTGGGTTAGTTCTAGTTGCCAGGAAAGGCAACTTTTCCTTGTTGCAGTATAAGCCAGAATTGGTGAGGAACTGTAATAACTTCTCCTCCAGCTGCCCCTGGTTTCACACTTTGCTGGCTTAGTTCTACCCACAGTAACAGTTGTGGGGTTTTTTTTTCTCCCGTGGGAGTAAAATTTTGTGGGATATCTTTGGAGACATTGCACAAAGGTGAAGATGGTACAGCCTATCAATGAGGACAATCATCCCAGAAACAGCATGCATTGCCATAACTTTTATTATACTAGCATATCTTGTATGGACCCAAGTCCTAGTGTAAACTCATTCTCATAGGCTCACCTCCATCTGTATGCACATAGAAAGGCACCCTGAAATCTGAGTCCTCATCCAACAAAGCTATGCACTCCTGCCATTTAAATATTGCCATCAGTTTTTGTACATGGAAATGAGAAGGTGGATACACCAAATGGGACCTAGATGGGGCTGGGTGCGGTTCAAATGTGTATTTGCTGTGTAAGTGGGAAAGGGAACTGGTCTGCATATCCTTGAGGTCTTCCACATCACATCCCTATTCCATTTCCATGTCCCTGCCATGGCTGTGACCTAGCTTCAAGTCTCCCATGCCTTGGCTCTCTGTCCCATTGAAATATCTCCATGTCAACCCACAGCTAGTACCCAGATCTTGTAAGATGTGATTCTGTGTGACACACCTTGATTGCCAGGGAGGGGGAAAGCTGTAGTGAGGGATCTGAGAGCTATTGGTGTATTCAATTAACCCGATAAGCCTCACCTGACACCCACACCCTCTCTGCCCATTGGTCTGGGAGACTTCATTTCATCTGAGGTCTGGCCTTTCACTCCTTGTTTAACCTCTGTCTTAGGCACATCCATCTTTAACTCTGTCTTGTGGATTTCAGACAAAGATTTAGCTTTTTTTTTTTTTTTTCTTCTTCTCTTCTTTCTTCTTTCTTTCTTTCTCCTCTTCTTCCAGTCATGTTGATAGTATTATCTCATGCTGCTCCTGACTGGGCTCTCCGGAAGGACTATGAACCTAATTCAACACCTCCTTATTGTCCAGGGATGCTGATGGATCCTGCTCTGCTAACTCTGTTTAGATGTTGTGAAATTGCACTCTGGTTGGTGAGTGTTGCCTCTACTGTGCTTGCCTTTGGTTCTTTTACTCTGCTGTGGAGCTGCCCTGCTCTTTGTGGTACTTCATACTTTTCAAACTCTGACTGAAGTGCTGGGTTTGTTCTTTCTACCAGTGGTACTGTAGCATTTAAAAATTTTTTTTTTTTTTTAAGCTGTCCCTTTCCTGGTTAGCTGAAGAAGAGGTCCTCCTAGGCCTGGTCAGTAGTAGCAGTTCTGCCATCCCAGGTCTCCTGACAGCACTCACTTTCTTTTTGCCATGTGTTTTCATCCTTGCTCCAGCTGCCATCCTTCTCTTTCTCCTGTTACCCTTAGTCTGGACCTAAGCCCCAATCTTTCAGATTCAAAATGGCCAGGTCTGTCTGGGCAGTGGTTGTGGGGCTCTTTCTACAGCTTTGAAGAAATCTTAGTTACAGCTGAATTCTGTTAGTGTTTAGTGATGGGAGAAAGTTAAAGCATAGTCTAGAATTGCCGTAGGACTGTTAATATAAGCTGGAGCTACCAGGAAAACTTATCTGGGAGATATGTTTTTGTTTCAGCAGTGTATGGTACAGAGCTCCAGAGAAAACTTAAAGCTCAGCTTAAAGTTAGGAAAATAAAATAGCCGAACTGTAGTAGGATGGAGCTGGAAAGATTCTGCTGAAAGCAAGTGAATAGTGCTAAGATATGTTCTCTAATATACCTTTTATTTTTAATTTTTTTTTTTGTCTGATGAACAGCTGGTAGGTGTTGGGATGTTGTTTACATCTTTAAAAAAAATTAGTGTTATATTTACATTTGATAAATGGAAGGAAGGTGTTAGAGGGAAAAAAGATACAATATGTGTGAGCAAACAAACAAAAAAAAAGAACCAGCATTTGATTAAGAGGAGGAAAGTGATCTCTGAATTGGGTCGCTGCTGTTGGACCACTGGGAAAGCGGTGTCTCTGTTTGCAAGTGATCTGTTTCACCAAGCGAAAAAGATGAGGCAGAGCAGAAGAAAAGCTGAAGAAAGATCAATGGGAGGAGGGGGACAGCATGGCAGATTTAATTAATTACTGCATATTAAAATGTTTGTTTACAGTAACAAACAGCTACAAGAGGTCTGATGTTAATTAATTTACAGCATTTTTCACCAGTCCCTTTGCCGTTGCTGGCAGTCAAGGAGGTAACACCGTGGCAGGTAAGATAATGTCTCTTTGGATTTACAGCAGCATCTCGGAGGTGAGCTGGGAAGGTAGTGCAGTTCTGACTGGCTGCCTCTGTATGGCACAGGATTCGGGGGATCTCATCCATCTGGTAATAGGGACATTGTTTGCCAGCCTGGGCAAGGGGCTTTCCAGCATAGCTTGGGAGCTGGGAGGTGTAAGGATATGTGCTTGGGGAAGAAATCAAGGCTTTTTGGAGTGGGGTTTTGGTGTCATCTTGGTTATGCTGCAGGGGTAGGTGTACTGTGAGATTGCAGCCAATTTCATTGGTTTGGATCCTGCAGCTCCAAAGAATTCTGAACAGCCTCTGTGGTATTTAGGACTGTGAAATATGACCTTTCTAGGGTTGTCATGCAGTGGATCCTCCTCCTGTGAAAGATTCCAGAGTGGTGTGTGTCTGGCCCCAAAGATGGATGTGGTCAATCTCTATGGGCATTTAGCAATTTTGTTCCAAGCTGAGAGCATTTAAGTATTAATGGGTTAATGCCAAGGGAGAGTAAACCTGAAACAGAATTTTGCAGTTGGAGGAAATATGTCTGATCCTGGGCATCTTCTTGGAACAAACTAAAGTTTGGGTTGCAGGGAAATCTTTGTGTGTGTTCTTCCAGACCAACATGCTTCTCTGTTGTCCATCTTATGCTCTGACCTCATTCATCACCTAGATGGCTTTGAGGGCAAAGGAGAGATGGTATTGTTGTATCACTGTCTCGATTAGTTGTGGCTAGATGCCCTCAATATAGATGAGATCTGTGTGAGCTGAGAAGGTGGGTCAAGTCCTAAGAGCAATGTGTGAGCTTTGCAAACAGGTGGGAAAACCTCCAAGGTTATGCATAAAGCTCCGTCTGTTGCTTTGAAACAGCTGGAGTGCTTAGCAGAGGTCCGAGAAGCTCTTTCACACACTGCATAATGTGTTTATGGATGGGCAGGTAATTAAGCATGGAGAGAGCAAGACTGAGCTCAAAACCTCTGATCCTGGTTTCTCTGGTGTTAACACTAGCAAAGAAGCAGTGCAGGAGGCCTGCATTTCACACCTGGCTGGTTCCTCAGGCTGATAGAGCTGTGCTCCTGTTCACTGAGCCCTTTGTAAATGCAGCTGTCTCTTTCTCCTGTTGGTAGTTCTCTACTACCATGAGACTGTTAATACTATGGAGAAGGTAAGTAGAATTTTAGCCCACTCCTACCAACACTGAAAGCCTCCAGGCTGAAACCCCAGCTGGAGTAAATCAGCCTTGTTTCCTGAATTTCATTGAACCTCAGTTTTGCCAGCTGGTGGAGACTGAGCCTCTGTCTTCCAACTGCCTTAAGCCTCGAGAGTCTTCTCTCACTTTTGGAAGATCTTCATCTGTTTCTCTGAGTGGCTGCAGGTGGGCTTTGTTCTTATCTACTTGTGGGCCTTTGCCATAATCCCATAATTGATCTTTGTAGTGGCCCTGATATTGGCCCTGTCAATTTAATTGGCAGTTAACACTTGTAATTGGACCTGACTGTATCCCTCTGGCAATTAGCTCTTGTCACTGTGGTTCAGTTCCAAGTCCTTGATACCTGGTGTTAAGAGGTCCTAACACTGGCCTGCTTAAACTGCCCTTTGCTGTTTGTAATTTGACCTGCCATAACTTCGGACATCAGCAATTCTGCTCTGCCCTGATCCCAACCATACCTTGATCTTAACCTTAGCACTTGTTATAATTCTCCCTTTTATTGACCTCTGCAATCAATCCCTGTAACAGAATCATAACAGTAATTGAATTATAATTGGCAGAAGATAACACTCTAGAAGGGAGATGTGCTGCAGCACAGGACACAAGAAAAACTGGGTTACCTTGTTTTATTCATGAAGCATTCAGCTTGACTTGTGAGTGCATGCAGGCAATCTTAACTCCATGGGTGCTTTTTCACATCTCTGTCCATCAGGGCACTAAATTTCTACAAACTTGAGAACACAGTGTGGTGGGTTAAGAAATGACAAGGGGTTTCTAGGTGCCAAGTGTGTCAGGGAGAAAGCAAGTTCTTCTTTAAGAACTGTGTTGTTTTGAAGATAAGCCTGTAAGGCAGCAAACCTTTGCTGACGAATGATTTCTCAAACTGTTAACGGGCTGAACAGAGCTGAACATCTGGGGAAGACACCGGAGCAGCTGTTGCTGCTCTCTAACTTTCCCTCTGCTTTGCCTTTAACCAGAAAAGTGCTGGCAGAAGGTAACAAACAGGATAAGAGGTGACTCTCAGGTCAGGTGTATCCCCTACCTGGATGAAGAAGTTACACAGCCCTTTGCATGAGGTCACAGCGCAGGGGATGTATGTTTGCACCAGGCAGTTTTAATAAGAAGATTCATGGCTGTTGGAATCCTTCAGACAACATGTGGCACTTTGTCTTTCTGAAAATTCTTGTTTTGTGGCTATTTGCTATTTTCATGGTTAATCCATGCTGCACTAGCAGGAGCATATTACTTTAGTGACCTCAGATGTTGTGCAAAGGAATAAAAGTTCTTCTGAATGACTTCAATAGTGATCTGAATGTGTTCCTTATGCAAGGAATACTCAAACTGCCTTGTAGAAAGTCCTTCCTTTTCAGATTTCTGAACAGGAAAAGGTAAAGGATAAACCTGTAGCAGCTTGTACTTACTATGAAAAATGTCACCAGTGTTGGTGGCAAAGATTAACCCAGAAAGACTCTTTGTTTTAACATGTTTCTTCTGATGCTGTGAACAGGATTCAGAGACCCTAGTTTTCCTCCTGCCTGTTGTGTGAACTAAACTGAACCATGCCACCTCTCTGCATCCTGTTTCCTCACTCTGTCTTGTCTGTTCATGGAGTGACAGATGTAGCATATGGGGCCCTGAGCTCCATCTGGGCTCTGAATACTATTGCAATAGGTTTGTTACAATACCAGTAACATGATGACTAGGGACAGTTATTACACTTCATTTCTGATCCATGGCGGACAAATCAGGTTAGGAAGTGGCTGAATATCTCCACCTGTGAGTGATGTACCAGTGGTTTTTATGGGGTGGTCAAACACAGGAACAAGCTTCTCAGAGCAGTTGTAGAGTCTCCATCCTTGGATATATTTAAAAATCGATCAGACACAGCCTGGAGCAACTTCATCTTGTTGACCCTGGTTTGGAACAGGGCAGTTGGACTAGATATCTCCAGAAATCTTTTCCTACCTCCTCCAGTATGTGTTTCTTTGTTGAAAGAGTTACAGATATGCAAAGAGATTCTAGAAGGTCCTTCTTCTGGTACAGGCACTGTGGGACACAGCCCTGAAGCTGTCTCTCAATGACCTCCTGCAAGTGTTTGAAGAGGGAAGCTTGGCAACCCTGTGAAGTTGCAACTATTTCTAGGATATGTGACATACTTCAGGAAGGATGCTGTACTTCAGTGAGGCCTTTAGGCTGGCTTCTAGTAGTGGTGACTCTCCACCCACCTGGACTTCAGGTGCTGTGCTGTCTGCAGGGACAGAACAGCCTCTTATCCTATGTTTTGGTTAGAAGCTGTATACATGGATATAACAGCAGCTTCTCTTTGGGAAACTTGGGTTACTCCTTTTAACTAACACAGTTAAATAACATTTGGGAACATACCAAAGCAGGGACCCCCACTGTTTCTCATGAGGGTTATGGCTGCCAGCTGCACATATCCCACACCACACTTGGAGCAGTGGTGTGTGTATTTTCTTTCCTAGTGTGTGTTGGTATTTCACTTTTTCTTTCTTTTTTTTTTTTTTTTCTGACAGAGATAAATTATTTCTTCAGATCTGAAAATAAGTAAAATAAATGTGCATGTCGAATAGTTAATCCTGACTCAAGTTCAGGCATATTGAAAACTCAGTCTGGAAAGTTTGTGTCAGCTTTGACTTGCAAGAGTTGTAGTGTCATTTTGTTACCTAGTCTTTGTTTCTGTTGTTCTGTTATTTGGCCTTGTAGATCTTTCTAGACTGATTTAGCACAAATAGGACTGAGAGCTGTCCCAGTCAGTGGTTAATGTGCCATGCACCAAAGATGCAGTTGGAAACTAAAAATGGGCAGAAAAGCCAGCCTGAAGATCTGAGTTGGGATGCTTCTTTAGGTAAAAAAAGAAGCCTTTCTCTGCAAGATCTCATCAACTTGCTAGACTGGGAGCAGAGACTTGAAGAAATATGTGGGCTTGTATGGGTGCACCATATAATGATGAATCTTGGCAGTTTTTTCATCATCTGAGAGTGTATGCAGAATGTACCTGGTTTCAGTCTCCTTTCATTGCAAATTGTTGAAGCAGGTGCTGTATGTCATTACTGATCAGTGCAGAACATAGTGGAGCAGGGACTTTGGCCTTCATGGGAGCCCCTAGGCACTGGGATCATACTTTGTAATGAATAATAGCATATGGGCACAGGGTGATCTCGGATAGGGTCCGATTGCACTCTTCTGTCTGTGGGGTTTTATATGAAGTCAGTGAACTGCACTGATTTGTATTAGTGGAATGTCTGGTGCATTGACTCTGGGAATGTTGCTCCTGATTTACACCACTGCAAAAGTGATCATAGACCAAGCAGGTGCAAATGTACATGTTCTATGTAGACCTCTGTCTTCCCCCAGAGTGCTTTAGGAGTAGCTGGCCAGTATATTTTTGTCAGTAAAACCTCTAATTATTCTGTGAAAAGCAAAGAAAATGTTAATTCACAAGGAGAACACAATGTCTCTCTCGGTAGAAGCAGCCTGTATAAATCTGTAGTAATAACACCAATAATAACTATTACTGGGTGGTCTCTTGTTTTGGATTCTATGTGGACAGCTCCTCTGCATTTTGACAGCCTTGTGGCCAGTAAGAAAGTGTTAAAAATGATGCAAGCATTTAGCATTTGTGAACTTAACTCTATAAACTTGATGGAGTGAAGAGAATCTTTTTGTTCTGTGCTGAGCTGAGAAATATTCTGGCACTCTGGACACCTGCCATCTTCCCCCTACTGCCTCTTTTATGTCCTGCTGTGAATCTGCAGTATCTTCTGCAGTGGCAGCAGCTGGCAGGACTTTGGTGCCTTTACCTCCCTGACAGCTTTCTGTATTTGTACTGCACCTTGCACTACACAGCCCAAGTTACTGTGTGGGGCTCCTTAGGGCTCCAGCAGTGAATGTGATAAATAATGACAATAAAATATGTCAGCAATGAACAGCATGACCCTGTAAATCATTGACAGCTAGAGCAAGTGTTTCCTCTTTGGAAAATAGTTATCCTCATGTCTGCATTATTTTTTCATCTCTTTATTGTCTTTCCCGTGCTAACATCGGACAGCAGCCAAACAAATCCATGGGGTAAGTGTGCCAGAACAGATCTGAGTGGAGGTGCTGAGGTGTTGGTAGAGCCACACTGATTTATGCCATTGCAGTGCAGCCTCCTTGTCCCTAGGACACCCTCCTGTAATGCTAAACTGGGTGTATAATTCCTCTAATCACTCAGTAGGCATATTTCTGAGAATGAGGTCTGAGCCAAGAGCAGAAATCTAATTCAGGATCTCAGGCGATCTTTCTTTCTTTTAACTGGTGGCCTTGGGCTCAGAGTGACTGACTCACAGAAGGAAATGAGTGTGACCTGCACGTTGTTACTGCTATGTGTGCACGTAAGGGCAATTGAGTTGTTTGATATCTGATTAAATCACTGATGACTTTTTGGTGACCTCTGATGAAGAGGTCATATCTTTTTTGTTTTTTTTCACAGTGGTCTGTCATAAACAACAGCCCCTCATTTCCACATACTGGCTCTGCAGGAAAAAGCATCAGTCCAGCATTTCCAAACTTCACTGCATAAGAGTGGGGCTCTGAACCTTTAGTTAGCTTGAACTGATGTAGTTCCCTGGGAATCAAGGGAGCTTTACTTGCCTTCACCAGCTGGTTCTTAAATGCAAGGATAGGCATTGAATACTGTGGAGTGTCCAGGTTTCTGTCCCACACCCTGAATAGGTATGCTGCTTGTACTAACTTTTGAGCCACAGAACATTCTTAGTAGTAGAGAATGTACAATTCGGAATCAAACCTTTATTTTCAAGGCTTGAAAATATTGGTCAGAAAGCAACACACGTGATCCCTTGTAGGTCACTGGAACTTACATGGAACTGGTTTATTATACACAGTGCTATCTGGTTCAGACCCAAATTTAACCCCTGATATCCGGGCAAATCAGGGAGTAGTAGGAGACATGAAGACTGAAGAAGAATGAAACCCACCCTTTCTAGTTGCTCAAAAGGGGGACTGCATGCAAACTTAAAGGCTATGGATCACATGATATGGAATATAGAAAAATCAGCCTCCTCTACTGTGGGGTTGTCAAGGAGCCAGAAAACCACACAGACCAGAATATATAACCTGAAGCCTATAGCCCATAACAGTGTTATCTTCACCAGTGAGCCATCCTGCCCTCTCTCTTTGCTTGTCATGTGACTGACCTGTCTTTCACTTGGAAACTGTGTAGTACTGACTCTATGAGTGTAGGTATATAGTGTATGCATACTATTTATTTTTCTTTTAGAAGCTGTCCTACCAGCATTGTTTTCCACTGATCTCAGTGGAGCCTAATCTCAGCTCTTCCTCTGCTCTACTGTCAGCCAAGACCCAGTTCTCCATAAGGCTCTGTGTAGTATGTCATTGACAAGTTGTGGCTGTTTGTCTTATCTCAGAATTAGGCTGCTTTCCTCTCCTTGATGAAGCTTCTCTCTGTGTGCACTAGGATTAGGGAGGAGGTGAAAAAGAATGCTGATATGTTGCTGTGGGATGACCCTACAGAGGAGGAAAAGGATTAAACTCAGTTGGTTTCAGAGTCACTGCAGTCATTGATGTCAGCAAAGGGTTTTCTTAATTCCATTACATGTTTTGGGCTGCATCATCATCATGTTACAAGCCAACTGAAGTAGCATATATGACTTTCCATCAGCTAAGAACTGTCCCTCACCTCATCTCATGTTGCTGCTCTGCACTGCACCACTGCTGTTGTGTATACTTCTACTTATCTGCTCCTTCCTTGTTGCCTGGAACAGATTGGCAGGACAGGATGTGGCTCCCCTTCCTACCTGGACACTGGATGAGCTATCAGAAACCTTCACTGGTGAAATGTGTTTTGAAGAGTGAATGGCTGTGAAAGTACCCTTTTGCATCTTGCACTAACAAATGAAACTTCTTGTGTCATCCAAGTAAGATTGATAACTCCTCTGACATTTCATATGCAATATTCTGAATATTGAGAGGTGTGGGTTTCCCTTGAGACACCAACATTTCTGCTTCTCTCCTCTATCTTCAGAAAGCCTGCTGGAAGACTGGCAGGATGGGGGGGAGGGGAGAAGAAGCAAAGGAAGACTTGGGGTTGGGGGAATGAGAAAAATGACATAGAGTTTTTTCCTTTTTTTGACTTCAGGAGCAGCAAGTTACCCATTTCAGAGATTGGTGAATAGAACTGTGTGCTCAGCCACAATGAATCATACTGTTTCCCCACCCCTCTACCCCAGAAGGGTCATTGAAATAGACTTCGAAACTAAAAAAATGTTCCTGGTTTTATGGACACTAGAATCTGTCATCTATTTCAGTTGAGAACTTTTGAGAGGCCAGAGTTGGGATGAGACAGGGGAAATAAAAATAAAGGGAGCTCAAACCAATCTGAAGCAGACTTTTTTTTCTAATTTGCCATAAGGAGGCAATCTAGATATTTTTCTACCCAGATAACCAAGGGTTGCTTAAAGAAAGAGAAACAGAAAAAAAATAGTTCCTAATTGTATTCTTCCCCTCCTTACTCCTCCCTACCTGATTTTGTGAAAGGAAGTAGTAGTGGCACTTGGAGCAATTGTGGATACCCAGAAATGTAGTTCAGGACACATCTTTGCCAGGTGGGAGTTGTCCTAGCTCAGTTCACTCTGAAGGGGTTAGTCCAGATCAGTTTTCTGCTTCAGCTGTTTAGATGCTGAATGAAAGACCCTCAATGCAGCTTTGTCATACTGTTTTCTGTCCTGTTATGCCTGTAAAGAAAATAGTCTGCATTTCCTGCATGTTAATGTTCAGCTGCTGTGTCACCCTGTATGACCTCTGTGTCTCATCAAATCCACCTCAGTCAAAACATGGATGAAAAAACCTCATGTATCCCTTCTCTGTCTCATCTGCTACCTCGGCCAGTTGGATGAGGTGGCCTAAAATCCAGCTAGTCAAGCTGGAACAAGTGGACAGGTATTTTTGAAGGTTTTCAATTTCCCAAAGGAAATCTGCTGTGTAAAAATGAAATTTAGTCTGGCTGCATCTGGCCATGGTAGTTATCTTGGTTCATGACATGCCCATGTATTCATAGTACATCAGTAAAGGAACCCTGAAACACTGAAGTCTGATGGGCTTGTCTCCAAGATGCTACTTGTCCTCCAGTGTTCCCCTGAACATCCCACACAGGTGCATGCACTGGCACTCCCAAGGGTAAGTCTGAACAGGGAAACAGGCAGCCATGCCAGTCACACCTCAGGGCAAGAGATTTTCTGTTGGCAGCTCAGCTTCCTTGGTGAGTTTTCAGTTCCACAGCTCAAAAGCTGAATGGTATGGTATGTCTTCTGTGCTGCTGGGAGTAATTTTTCTGCTTGCTTTGCAGTATGCTGAGGTGGCCTATTGCTTTTAAGGTAAAAGAAATACATTGTCCAGGGAAGGGGGTGGATTGCAGCCTCTTGTGCAGGAAAACCCCCTCTGCAGGGTATGGCCTGGGGCAGACCTTCTTTGCTTGCTCACAGTAATTCACCATTTCTCAAGAGACCTATTGAGCTTATTTAACAAAGGTCAGCTAAATTTTCTAGTATCCTGCTGTGAAAGCAGGGCTAGCAGAAATCTTATTTATCCTTGGTGTCCAGCTACTTGACTGTTCACTTCAAACTGCCATTCTGGCATAAATCCTAAATTGGTGAGGTTGTGGTGGACAGGGTCTTAAAACACCCACTGCATGACCACTTTCAAGGGGTGCAGCTGTACAGAGAGGGCTTGATTTACTTCCTCACTTTCCCTGCCATGATTTTTCATGTCTGAGACTCCCTAGGTTTTGAGTCACTCATGTTTTTCATCAGTTTCTATGATTTTAGCTAATTTGAACCAGTTCTAAGCTCAAAGAGGACTTGTTTTCAGAGGCACTAGAAGCAATTGTGGCTCACTGTGTGTGGTTTCTGCTTGAGGGATGTTCCATGAATTGAGTTTGTCTGTTGTATTTTCATTGCTGCTCTTCATGGCCTGGTGGCCCTGTCTCAGAAGGGAGTCTGTGGTACTAGGTGCTGTGCAAACTATGATAGGAGGCACCAGCTGCTCTGAAGACTGTGCAGTCTAAATAGATGTGGCTGCCAGGTTTGCAAGGATGGTATTCCGGTTTTCTCAAGTGGGTGTCTGTTAGAGCCTCTTCCTGCTCATTCCTATGAGATACCTCATTTACCTCTCCCTTTCTCTTCCTTTAATTGTGCTGTTGAATCTGTGTGTCCCACTTCTGGTACCTCCCCAGTCACACCAATGAAGAGTGTGCATTTCTAGTTTGTGGAGTGTAAGATGCACCCCTTATCCTTCCTGCCCCAAATTTTGCTGTATAAACAGTCTCTTAGCAGTTGCTGGAGCACTCAGCTAGTCTGCAGCCTTACTGGCAACAGGAGCATTTTCACACACCACTTCTCATCAGTGGGGTTATGGTAGCCTCTCTGTGGCTAGCAATATAACCACCAAAAACCTGGGGAGGTTTGGCAGCTTCTTCAGGACATGTACAGGGAGCTCGCAGCAGACCTGATCTTCTGAAAGAAGCAGTAGTGTCTGAATCACAATCATCTTCTCCTTCCCAGCAATAGGTGCAACTGCTGACTACAGGTGGCTGAACAGTTTGTGGAGCAGTCACAGAAAGTAGAGGGGGCTGAGTGGGTCAAAGCAAAGGCAACAGTGATGACTGAGATGAAAGCTTCAGTCCTTTGCCATCGAGGCTGGAGCAGCTCCACCCTTCTCAGACTTCTACGTGCAATCCCTGAGTGTAGCTGGAACTGTCAGTTCTGCTGATATGAATTAAAAGCAACATGGCAAATGGTGTTCTCTAGCTGTGGTAATTCTCTCTTAAGAAGGATGCAAGCAGCTGCCATTGGCATGGCTCTGATCAGCTGTCCCAGTCAGGAAGGGCAATTGTAGCTTTACCTTTTGGGTTTATTTTTGTTGAAGTGTCATGATACTCAAAGCCAATGAGGCTGGGCACTGTGAAACCTTGATCCTGGCAGAGAAAAGATGTGGAGGGAGAGGCCAAGCACTGATCACTTCCAAGGTTAGATTTCAGTCTTCTCTTCAACCTTGGGACCAATTCCTTCTGTAAACAGACACTGATAATGCTTCTACCACAGAGGAAGGAATAAAGCTTTTCTTTTGAATTTCCATTTGTGTCAAGAGTTAAAAATAAATCAAACTATGTGTCTTGGTTTCATGGTCTCCAGTTTCACTTAGGCCATGAAATACCATATAGGCTCTGAGTCAGATGTGCTTTGTCTTTCTTCAAAAGAGATTTTATGGTGGATATCACCCTTGTGTCATGTCCTGATGGTATCTCGTGTGGTGCCTGGGCTAAATGTGAAAACCCAACTTGATGTGATTTAATAGCCAACTATGTTCTCTACATTTTTCCTGTTGTCAATCCTATTTCTTCTCCAGTGCTTCCTCTGTACAGGTGACTTGTGTTATGTAAGGTCTTATTTTCCAGCATGGACCCTTCCAAGGGTGTGTGTTACCTGAAGGTGCAGGTTGGATGAATATATGATAGTTTGCTTTTATTGTGATAAAAGTTAGGTCCTGTGTAATCAATAGTATTGTTTCTTGGCCATTGGCTCATTAGAGCTTCTCCTTCCTATCATTTTGCACACGTCATTCAAAAGATCACTTGTTCCGAAAAACATTTTCCTCACTTGAAGAGGGAAATGAAGCAAATGCTACTCTGAAGATGCCACACAGATTCCACTGCCCATAATTCTCACTGATCTAATTTTTTGGCTAGGATGGACAGAGACTGAAGTTTGGGTTGCCTGAAAAGGTTGGCATCATACTGTGTATTTGCATTTCCCTAGGCACTTGGTCTGGATGACTTGCTTAGGGAAGGATATCAGAATTCAGGGATGAGAAGGGAACTGCCTAGGTTTTAGAATCCAGTCTCCTACAGTGGTGGTGTCAGTCTGTAGGCCAGATGTGTAGCCCAGAAGAGGCTGCAGAAGTCTCTGTCCATATACTCTGGCTACTCACAGATCCTTCCCCAATCAGACTTGAAGGCATAACAATGAGAGCAGATTGGGCTGGACATCTAGTGGGTAAAAACACCCTGATGGTCCCAAACCACCCCTCACACTGCAGAACAAAGTGAAAGTTTCTACCTTTCCAGCAAAGATGACCTAAAAACATAGCATGGGGGTATAAATCATCACCAGCCCTATCTTCTCCACTAACCTTTCTATCTGTTCCAAGTCTTCTTGACAGTGGGGGCAACCTCAGGCCTGGACAGGGAAACAACATGCTTCAAGAGCAATGGGAGCTTTAATGTAAGAGATGTTTGTCTACTCTTCTATATGCTATTGGTCTTTCCTCTATGCTGAATTAGTCTGTTTCATGCCTTTGGTTGGGGTATCTTCTGCAGCCCATGGACTGTCTTTAGCTGTCCAGAAGCAGACAATGGAAAGGAGATGTTCTTGCCAGGAAAGAGAGGAAGACAAAGGAAAAATGAAAAGGAAAATAGAGGCAGGAGGAATTTTTTTCCTTTTTTTTATCTCTTTCCCTTTTTTTTTTTTTTTTTTTTTTCCCATTCTTCCTGTGCTCTGCCTGTTCCTGTCAAAGCTGCTGGAAATTGTTACCGACAGATCGAGTGTCTTCCAGTTTCTGTGTCAGGGAGTTTTGCCGATTCTATGAACCATGCAAAAGAGGGGTCAGGCAAGAGAAGGAGAGAGCAACAGAATGACCAATTCAGCAGAGCTCTGGCTTTATCACTGATCTGGTCAGGTTCACTGGGTTTTAACTCCATGAGCCAGTCAGGCTTAGAAACTCACACCTTTGTTATCACCTTTTAAGAGGAGGGAGCAGGCCAGTGTGAATTCCTTGGGGTGATCAAGTGAGGCACACCAGGGATTATCTCCCACAGCTTGCCAGACACTTGGATGCTCTCTGTGGAGATTGATCATTATTTATTACTGCACAGATCAGAGTGGGGTCAAAGGCATGTTGGAGGAGGTTTTGGGTAGTCTTTAGTCCTACCATCATGGCTTAGGACAGGGAGGACCTCAAAAGGAATCATAACTTGACAGCATTAAGTACCATTGCTGTTTAGGTGCAGGTCATAACAGAACTCTGAAATCATGGGGCTGCCTTTGGTTCTGCCATATATTCCCACAGTGGCAATAGAGGCTGTATCTGTAGAGGTCTAATGACCTCTAGAGAGATTTTTCAGCAGGCCCTGATAAATCTCTCTGCCTTCAGAAGTACATTTGTGTATAATCAAGGCTATGTGCAGGGTAGAGGTATAGAAGCTGAAGTAGCATTGCTCAGTGGAAGAGAGGAGCTGTAAGCCACTGGGACTTTGGGGTCCTGTTCCTTTCTTGATTGACAGGGACCACTAGACTCTTCAAGTGCCTCTTTCTCTCTCCAGAAGGGTTCTGTTGTGATCCCTCTGCTCCAGAGAGGCTATTCCTCTGTAGCCAGTAAGGTTACCAGCTCAGGAAGGATGTCCACAAGGGGCCCCCCAAAGCATATACTGAAATCATGAGACACCCCCAGCCCTGCAGTGCTCTGCATAACTATTTAGCTATCCAAGCAGGAAGGCAGAATATTCAGCCAGTGCCAGCTCTGGGGACAGTGTGATTAGGGAATGATATGCACATTTTGGTGGTGGCTTTGGCAAGGACAGTGCTGATTGTGGAGATTCCAGAAGACATGCACAAATAGCAACGGGGCTGGTGTTCCTCTGCAGGCTGATGGGAACTGGCTTTCCTGCTGATCACTGGGCCTGTGCTATTTCATCACCCTGTAGAGAGAGCAAGATGCTGGCTGGGTATAAGTCAGTAAAAAAACTTGTGTTGCTTCCACAGAAGGTTCCTGGAGTTTGGAAAGTGGAGGGATATTGAGAGGAGCGTCAGCTGATCTTGCTTTCACCACTAGCAGAAGACATAGAGGGATGTCGGGCAGCTTTCTGAGTGTGCTAGAGCTGTATGAGGGCTTCTGCTCCTTCCTGTGGTTGTCAAAAGGCTTGGGCACATGTCAGGTTTTGTACAAACACAGGACACAAAGCTTTCCATTACCCAAAGAACTAACAGTCCAATGTGAGACATGTGTCATTGAATGAGTAGGAGAAACATGAGTTTATGCCTTCTGGGCTCTAAATGGTTTGCTAGAGCTGAGCAGCTAGAGATCAGATTCTGAAAAGGACATCTCTAAAATTGTCTCAGCTCTGTCCCTCAGGGATACTTACCTGTGAAGTATATGGGAATCAAGAGAGGTGATGGTGGAGCTCCTAAATGGTTCAGGTGGCTCTGATCTGCAGCACAGAGGCAAAGACTGATAATTTGATTGATAGAATTTCTGCTTTCCCTGAATAACTTTGCTTCATGGCTCCTAACATGGTGGCAATCTATCAGGAATATGATGGGTACTCTGGTGCAGGGCAGGGACTCTGATGCAGGTTACAGCCCCAGCTCAGGGTGGGGTTTTATTGTTATAGGTGCTGTGCAGCTGTACAGAAGCCTGGATCCTGCAACATAGAGCTCTTGGGCAGAAAACTGAGGGGAAAAAGAGATATAGCAGAGTGGGTGTGATTTGGTCCAGGTCATCAGCAGAGTTTGGAAATAGTCTCAGACCTCATGACTCAAAACTCTCATATTTATTCAGGTTCATCTCCCTTGGCAACTACTTAGCTGTGGCTGGGTGAGAGTATCCTGGACCAGGATCCTCTGTAGCTCTGTACTTTTGGGTAGAGTCATCTGAACAGAAGTTAACTGTGTTACCTGTAAGGGGAGTGACCTAAAGTTTCAGCAAGAAATGGTGACTATGTGGAAATTGAGTGGACGGTGCTTGAATTTGACCAGCTGTGAGCAGCACCAAGGGGAATTAATGGAATCATTTCAAATGCAAAGGCCTTTTAATTTTGCTTCTTGTTTCAGGACAACCTAGGCTGTATTTTTCAGCTTTATCTTTGCCATGAGAAAAGCCCATAGCAAAAGTTGGTCGAGGCCTCATCTACTTGCTTGTTTCCAATACTCTTCACGCTGACTATTGTGTGAGAGATCTGGTAACTCTGCAGCAAATAAAGAGACTGTGTCAGCAAACATCTCAAATCAGACAAACCTTAAGACAGTTGGGATTCTATGCAAAGCACATAGACACCAGTTCGGTTCCATCGTGATTTGCTTTGTATTTCAAGTTCTTTATTCTCCTGTGGTGACACTCTAATTGCTTCCATGGGGTTTCCCAAAAATTTCAACTGGTCTTAACTTAAAAAATGCAAGCTTTGCATTTAAGAAGGTCTTGGTGAGCAATACAGGGAAGGAGACAAGCAGTCTTTGGTGGGAGTGACCCAAGCACGGGTACTGAAGTTGGTTGGCTCTCAAGTGAGGTGTCTTTGGAGTGTGGAATAATGTGCAACAGCAACATTGATTGTGGACAAGTTGCATCTGGGTCACCTGGAGTATCCACTAACAGAACCAGCTCTAGTAGATGTGGAAGGAGTGTGTACACAGCAGTTACGAAGAGGAGAGGGAAAGATCTGTGGTGTGGTACTTATAAGCTAGGGGAACTTTTATTAAATGGGCATTACAATTAGCAAAGGGGGTGTTTGTGCTGAAAGTGTACGTGTGGGGAGGGGGGGAGTCAGGGAGGGGAAAGAGCTGGCGGTGATGGGAAGGAAGGGAGGGTGCCCTGACCTCTCCTCATAGCCCTGACTGTGTCCCCATCTGAAGGTCTGGCATATCCACTCTCACTACTTAATGATAGTGACATTACCCATCCGCCCAGCATCGCGGGGCTTTTGTCTTCATTCAGGCAGAAATGAAGTTCTCCTGGGCGCACTTATCAATCACTGCAAAGCTCCAGCTGTTCCGGAGCCTTTGGATCGACTTCAACAGCCGTGCTTACAAATTGTCTCTGAATAGCACCGAGCTGAGACCCCCTTTTTTGTCATTGTCTTCCGACAAATGTTTTTTTTCGGCAGCCTTTCGCAGACGTTGCCGGCTGCCTTCTGCCGCGGTGATTGAAAACAGGCCTGTTTTGCATTCTCCTGCCGGAGTCCTGGGTTCAGGGAGCTGTCCCTGAGTGCCACTCCAGCGAGTGCCGTGCCAAAGACAATTACATGCATAGTTTTGCTGATTGCATTAAAATCATTAGAATGAAAGATTCTGAAATCGTACATTAAGGGGGAAAATTAGCAAAAGCTTCAGAGACAGACAGCAGCGTCCCCAAAGTGAGGGCAATACAATTAGCTTAAATTGTGTTACATACACACAGACTAGGAGTAGCTCCTGTAACAAATGACCTTATTATTGCTGCTTCCTCTCTCCCTCCACTTCTTTTTCTCCTTCATTCCCTTCTCATTCCCTCTTCCTTTGAAACAACTTCTCTGTCCAGGACCACCATTTTTGTTATTCTTGCCTTTGCCTTGCTTTTGTCCCCTTCTTTTGTCTTGAGGAGTGCTTGGGAAAGGTCGGTTGGGATCCCTGGAGTGTAATACTTTGCTTTCCAGGCTGCTTTGCAGACCATTTAAGAGGAAGTAAGTGCAACCCATTGAAGTTAATTTTCAGCTGAGCAAGAAACTTTGCTCTCCTGAGGAACAAGGAAGTACATGACTCCAAAAGCTTTGTACATGCACCAGCCATCAAGAAGATCAAAGCATTCAGCTGTCTAGCTATACTCCATACCCAGTGCCAGGAAAGGACTAGTAGCTATGCCTGAGGTGGGAAATGTTCCTGCATACCTCAAGCACCAGCACAGCAGGAGGTGCAGAAAGGTGAATTCTTGAGGGGAAAATGAAGTTTCTCCAGTGTGAATTCTGGGTTGTTGAAAAAAATCACATTATGCCAGAGCTTATAGGCCAGCCCCTTTGTCATCCTGTAATCATGATAACAGAGATTGGCCACCTGTAAGAGCCTTATAGTTCATGGCCATAGTATTTAAAGACAGCTAAAGATAAGAGTAGGATAGGGCTCTTGGGAGTTTTGCTGAATGCTGATCAGTCTCTGAGGAAAAGGGGAAGGAGGAGGATTACTAAAAATGCTGCAAAAAAGAGGGAACTGGGAGGAAGAGGACTTTCTGGAAAGAGCAAAACTCAAACTTTGGGAAAACTTCAAGGTCCTGGGTTCAGAAGACATCCAATAAAAGCTCATGGAGCTGAAGAATGCCTTCAGTAAGAAGAATGTGAACTTTATGTGGATGCTAGAGACTGGACATGCCAACAAAGGACTTTTGTCATCCTGTCTAAACAATGCCAAGGAGCAGATGAAAGATTTTGGTCCTTCTTTGTGTGAAGATGGACTCCAAAGCATGTTGTATGAACTGACCAAGGTCAAACAGGAAACCTGTGTCATTCAGGGACTCAAAAGTATCTTTCTCATCTGGTAGTCAATATCTTGCCTAGAAAGCCAGTTGCATGTCACTCTGCACTGTGACACTGTACAGCTTCTCTACTGGGCCTTGGGATAGCTATGGTGCAGGCTGGGGTAGCTTTTTTTGTTTCCAGGGTAACATCTTGCAGCAACCTATGGTCAGCTATGCCTGTGCCTCAGCTTGTCCTGCTTTGCACCTGGTGCATCCGGTCATACATGGTGTCTGTGTCATGCTATAATATAATATAGTATCATGCTGCTTAAGATGTAAGGTATTGTCTTTCCTGGATGTTTACATTCTAACTCAGGACCTTGTTTCTGGCAGGAACTGCTGGGCAGATTTGGGAAGGAACTAGAATCTGTGTCTCAGGGACACATGAAATTAAGGCGGTATCTTTGTGTTAGTTATGTATTAATAATAAGCATTCAAAGCACTGTACATTGACAAAACACTGTACAAACTTCACAGAAGAATACATGCTTACTTCTTTTAAGAGATTACTGTCATAGATTAGATATGACAAAGAGGGAAATGGAGTGTCTGCTCATGGAATGGATTATGGGAAGAGGAAGCAGAGTAGTTTGGTAAGATAATGGAGCAGGGACCATGATAAGTATTAAAAAAATGATCAGAAGAGGAAATATGAAAGTAAGAGTGGGGAAAGGTAAACAAACAGAATTAATTTGGTAGAAGATTAAGTTGCCTTCCAAGTGTGAATCAAAACTGTGGATGGACTTTGTGAGAGAGGAGTCAAGAAGGTGAGAGAATAAGGGTGTGAAAAGAAGAATAGATTTGGTATGGTGGGGCATCACAGACTGGAAACAAACGACAGAGATGGAGAAACCAGTCTGGAAAGGAAATCTAGCTAAGAAGACATGTTACAGACAGAAGAAAGGAGGTGCTGGGTTTAATGGTTGCAAGGAAGAGAGAGGTATGTATTTTAGATGAGGTGAATTGGGTATTGGAAAGAGAATTAGAGATACAGGCTTGAGCAGCATGAAGAGAGTAAAGTGATCAAAGACAAATGGGGATGAGAGGGGCAAAAGAGTCTGACTTGCTCAGAGTTCAAAATCGATCTGGAGATGCTAAATAGAGGAACAGACTGAACTGTGGAGCCCAAAGATGACTTGAACAACATCTGCAGATAAGTGGGAAGCAGTGAAAATGCAGCTCTTCAAGGAAGTATCTGCAACCCAAATTTCTCCCAGTAGAAGATAATCTGACCAGAGGCATCTGTTCCTTGATGGTATTTCTGTGCCTTTATTTTCTTTTTTTCAACTTAATTCACAGTAGGAGCCACCAAGAGTCAGTGGGGTTTATCTCAGTTACTATGACTTCATTGGAAACACCTTTCTCCTTACCTTCTTTTGTGGCCAGTTCTTCACTTTCTTCCTAGTAACTGTAGCCTGTAAAGGGTGTTGTAAAATTTTGGCATTGTAAATGCTAACAGACCCCTTTGGCTGTTGGAGGTAAGGACTAACCTTGTCTCTTCCAGATAATGATAGGAGACGTTCATTCACACCAGTCTCTGCCTGCAGGCTGGAGAATCATGTGCAAACAGTCTACTTGTAGATGCCATGCCTAAAAATGGGTAGTTTGTGGTATTCAGTCTCTGAGGTGAAGCAACATAAAGATCAGATTGTATGATGTAAGAGTCAAATATTTGAGATATTAACTTCCAGGCCATGTTAATATTTACCAAATGATAAATAGCAGAACTTAGCACAGTGCTGTTGGAAAATGCTCTTTCACTTTTCTCCATTTTCTGGCCCATGTCTTCTCTGTACCCCTATCACAATATGCTCTCCAAATTTGGAGATTCTATCTTGCTCTCATCCAATGCAAGACAAAATTAATACTTTTCCGAGTCAATACATACCTTTCTGTAAGATACCTGCTTTCCATCAGCTGAGAGAAGACATGAAAAGATCAGTCTCTCAGGGCAAAGATAGCTTATTTGTACATGTGTCTACTCTGTTAGACATCCCACTCTTGTTTTTGATACGGCTTATGAAGGTGGCCGATTTCTTGTTTGCTTATGAGTGAAGGGAAGGTATGGAAGGACACAGACAAGAATGTGTTGGGCCAGCAAGGGCCTAACTTTATTAACTTCAACAGGCTTTGGATCAGGCCTTTAAATGACTGTTTGCATGTGGGCTGGTATGAGTAGGCTGAGGAGGGATGTAGACTATGGCAGGATCACTGCAGAGAAAGGATGGTGTTTTACTGGGGGTGGAAAATGGAATTGTCACCATGGAATGAATGAATTGTACAGTTTCTCTTTTGTAACCCAGGGAATAATTAAGATAGATGGGTAGATGAATTAGCTGTCCTGCAAGGTCAAAAGTGGATTGCCTTATTACTCTATTATTTCACTGTTGTGGAACTATCACCACTAACGCCTTTTTCATGATATTTTGTACATCACACAAAAAAAAAAAAAAAAAAAAGAAGAAAAAAGGGAAAAAAAAAAAAAGAAAAACGGGGGGAGATACAAATTGATCGTTTGCTGGTGAAATCAGTCTTCGTCATCGCCAGCAGTGCTTGGATTAATGGGATTGAAGGCTGCTGGAGGTTCAGCCAGAGAGACGGGCGGAAAAACAAGAGAAATTGGTTTGCACCCCTGGGAATGGAATTGATGTGACTTGCACGGAACTGCTGTGGCAGTGGTGGCTGCTATGCTGTGATACTGTTTTATGTTTTTTTTTTAAAAAAAAAAAGGAAAAAAAAAAAAAAAAAAAAAGATGGGAGAACAGAATAAATCCCTAGCTGGAATGCTGGGTCATTACAAACACGGATGGTAATCTTCTAGGGTGTTTTAGAGGTCCAGAAGAGTACATTTGCTGTAAGCCTTTAGGGAACAATAGAGCAATCTTTGTGAAACACAGCTGCTTTCTATTGGTCTTCTGCTCTTCCTATGGGGCTTTAAAAATGAGGTTTGAGACAAGCACTGGAAGCTGGACATTACTCCCATTACTGGTAAATACTCTCCAATCTACATAGCTGACTGTGGAGATCTTCCAAATGGGTAAAGACCATCATGTGGACATAATGGAGGTAGAGGAGAAGAGACCATTGATAGACATGGTTGTAGAATGAAAGAAACAGGGGCATACCAAATTAGGTCATTGTGTCTTTCACCTGACAGTCTTGGAAAGAAATAAGGGGGAGAAGAAAACCTGTAGTTATTCTTTCCACTTGCAGTGCTAAGAGGTGGCTCAGAAATGCTTGCTTGCTTTTGAGTGTCTTTATTAGATCCTAAATAAGGGTTTGTAGATGTTTAAACACCAAAGGGGAAGACAACTCAATTTGCTCATGAGAAGTTCTACTTATGCTTGGCATTGGGCTTATAGCTGATGATAACTTTTCAAGCATCATGAGCAGCAGCAGAGGGAATCCATTTGTATGTACAGGGAATATCAAGGATCTTCCTTGTTTACATGTATTCTCCTCTGTGTTCACCCAGTGTTAGCAGGTGATGGTGCAGGGTAGATGCAGCACAAAACTGAAGTGCTGCAGTTAATGCTGTGCTTGACTACTTCTAAGCAGAAGGATGCATGGTGTTCATCCAAACAACTTAAAACCAGAACTATTAAAACTGAATTTCCACATATGGGGCTGGGTCTGAGGAAAATGAAGTCAACACAAGAGTTCTTTATGTGAACTGGAGATCTGTCAGATTGCTTCCTCAGAAATATTTGCGTTTTATCCTGCTCCCATTTAATGAACACTGATGCCATTTATAAGGAGCACCAGCTGTGAGATGGAAAGAGTGAAACATGGATTAGTTAAACCTTTTGCATGTGGTTGAAGATTCCAGACACCACACTTCACAGCTGTGTCTTGTCCATGGGGAGTCAAACTGAGACTGAAGGTGGCTTTCCAACTCATGGCTGGCTCTGTGAGACTATCCACAACACAATAGTATGCTGGGCTAATTTTCTTCTTGCTTTATCTCTCTTCCTTTTTGGGGCTGCGCTCTTGATTATGAGAGATGAGGGTGTAAAGTTGGCTATGAACTCTAGGCCACCTATATAAGTCTTCAACACTTAGAGAGCCCTCTCCTATTGATGGTTAAATTAACTTTTTTCCATTCTTATTAATTCAGAATAGCATAAAAGTAGAACGAAAACTACTATAATACAGGTGTAAGATGTTTGTATTGATCTCAAAGACATGTTAATCCTGAAGTCCAAAGAAGACAATTTTTTTCTTGGACTAGTAGTGAGTGTTTGGGCAGGGCTTTGGTGGAAAGGCTGACGTCCCCAGCCAAGATGTCTTTGGGACAGCATGAGCTCTCTCATTCCTCTATGCAACACCATTAGCCAGAGCATCATTGAGAAAGGGGCAAAAACTCAACAAAGGAAGCATTTAGAAGAAAATTTAGGAAGCAAGGTGTGCATCTCCAAAATTCTCTCATCTTTTACCCTGCTTTCTTCCATGTTCACTACATAGGTAGAAAAGACTTGGGGGGGGGAAGTGAGAAACTCCTTTTCCAGCACTGTGAACAGTACTGAAGCAAGAACTTGATGCAAAACATTACGGTCTTTGCATCAGGCAACTGTCTCTGAAGATAGTCAGGGTGAGCTGATCCTATTTACTAGTAGGAAGAACAGCTGCTGCACAGGGCCACTGATGTTTTCTGCTCTCAGATCTGTACTGTGGATATTGCCTTCTGCTTTCCTGATGAGAGGTCCTTGCATGTCTGAGGAGGCAGGTTCATCTCCCAGAGCCATGCTCCATGCAGGTCTGAGGGAAGCATGTTTTCTGAACTGTTAGCTGCTATGCTTGGTAAGGAAATACTTAACCCTCATGTGCTTTAGATGAACCTCTTATTGTTGCAAATCTGATTTCTGCTTTGGATTTTCCAGAGCATCTGTTACTCTTGGATTTGACCCAAACTACCTTTTCTTTTCCTGCAGTGCACAAGGCACCTGTAGTCTGTAGTTGTAATGGTAGCTTACAGCTAAGTGAAAGTAATGAGGAAGTTCTGACACACTATGTGAGGCTGGACGCTGATTCAAGGAGCTTGGTTCTTGTGATCAGAAATAAGGAGGCTTATAAATATGATGGATGGATGGTTACCTGACCAAAAGCTGTTATGTATTATGGTCTATGGTATTATGGACTGACATCTGTCAGGAATGACCAACTAGAAGGAAAAACTCTACTCCAGCACTGCAGGTCCATAGAACTATAATGTGACCAGGGCAAGTTACTACCATGAACTTCCACTTACTGGCAAAGTGATAGGGTGTCTCCTTGAAGAGCACTCTTTACTGCAGCTATTTGCAGGGTGAGTTGGCCACTTCTGGAGAATTCCCCACTATTGATGTTCCTATCTGCTTTGCTTTGGCTGATGAAAGAAGACAGTTTGCTTGTCTCCCATATGACAATATGGCATGTGTTGGCATCATGTGAGGTTCTGTGAGCCTTTCAGTTGCATTATGAACAGCAGAGGAAGGGTTTTGAGACAGTGATTTGAGTGCTTCACACACAGTTTCATGTGTGTAGCAAAATAAGGGAGTAATTCCTGTTGCTGGTTTTGTAGCTGTAATGTATGTCTTGCCTCACACCACTGGCTGTGGCTGTCATCATTCCAGGTGAATTGTGTTTTGGCTGAAAATGGTGTTTTTGACCAAAAACGGTGATGCAGGAAAAATGTAAATATTTTCTTCTAACATTTAGGACATTTTTTCTGATGACATCAGTTATTTGGAGCTTTACTTTAAGTGAACTTCAAAGAATTATAAAAAGAAAATTTAATACCAAATTACAAGGACTAGCTTGGAGTACAACTACTTTTTTGTTTCTCTGAAACGTAGGACAAAACTTGGATTGAATCTTCTTCCATCTTTTTCCATCATACTAACTTCTTGGTAAGTGTATGATTTTCCAGCTGAAACTGATGGGAGGAGGCAGCAGGTAGCATCAAGGAGTAGATCCAAATGAATCTAATGAGGTGTTTCTTTACCTTCCTGTCCTCATAACTCACAGAAGTTCAGTGTTGGGTATAGGTAGCTTTTAAAACAGTACATATGATGAGCAATCAAGTTTTTCCTTGAAGCTGAGCCTTTTCATTGTTTCAGCTGAGTATAATCTGGTACTCTTTACAGCTGGTGAAAATCAGCACATTTACACCATGGTTGATTTTAGTTCTCCAAAACAAACCCTAAGTTTTCATCCTTTCATGTGCTTTTTCTCCTACAGCACTCGCAAACCTTACAGCATGTCTGAATTTGATCCATCAATAATGGTAGCTTTAGTTGTTAGTATTATGGCCTTCCTAAGTCAGTGGGTGTTAATTAAGTTAAACCAGCATGAGTGGAATAAAATGAACAGGAAAGGTACTGAAAATACAGTTCTGAACTCACAGCTGCACCTCTGAAAGCTGAAACAGGTCCTTTATCTGCTAGGTTACAGTGTATGGTTATCATCTATGGGAAATTAAAGGCATTATTTTTACCACCGGAGGGCTCCCATATTTTTCCATTAATGCAACAGAAACATATTGAAAAAGACAAATGCTCAGGTGATAAAACCTACAAAATTCAGACAAAGCGTGTTCCCTACTTTGCAGTGAGATCTGTATGCACAGGACTTTTGAGAGAAATGAGAGCAACTGCTGTATTTCTGGTTTGACTAAAGAGCTAGACAGACCCTGTGATGAACAGATTCTTATTTGGTGATGATAGCAACCAAGCAGCATTAAAAATGTGGAGTCACTGGATGTAAAGCTTCAGATCCTTAGCTTGAAATGAGTGGCATGGCAGCTCAACAGGGTTTTGTGAGAATAATGTGAAGATACCAACTTACTTGAGGTGGCAACTGAGGGGGCAACTGGTCCTGTAGAAAAGTTTGACATGCATAAGCCTTGTTTGTAGTGAAGTGTATAGGTTGTGTTTGAATCAACATGTATGCATTTCACCCTTTGAAAAGAGGTGCTGCATTTAATTACTCTCTGTTTACATCATTCTTCTTTCTCCCACTGGCAGCTCACTATAGACATTGCTCTTGCTCAGGTGGAAAAATCTGTGTGGAATCTGTGCATGTTCTGAAACAGCTAAATTGATGACTTGGTTACACAGTGCTGAGAAATAACAATGTAGATTTGTGTATATTGTACCAGCTACATACAGTAAATAAATTAGGTCAGTGTAATAGGAACATCCAGGGCCAGGGGCAGCATCAGGGAATGCCAACTAAATTAAATCCTGTTAAGTTCTATGAGCAAAGATTTTGGCCCTATGAGAGCAGGGCAAGATCTTGCAATTTCAGCTGGGAAATGATTTCTTAACATATTAAGAAGGTGTAAGAAAGTTTATCTGTGCTGGAACATGTCTGTGTTACTCTATCAGTGGAGTGTCAGAAAGTGAGCACGTAGTTCAACTTGGGATCTGCTGAGCAGTATGCAAAGTGCCCTATGCTATATAAAGGCACTATTGTTGTATAATGCTCCTTGATCACAAAGTCCCTTAGACCTTTAACCCTGTGCTTCTCCACTTATCTGAGGATCCCCAAATACTTGGTGTTGCCTTCCAGAAGACAGGAACACTGGTATACTAGATTGATTCTGAAATCTGGACTCAGAAATGCCAAAGCAGGGAAATAATTAGCTTATTTATTTTGGAAGAAAAGGTAAATGGGGAATGACCTGAAAAGCATTAACATTTGGTTGCATTTTTTTTTTCAGGAAAAAAAAAGTTTCTGAACAAGTTACAATTTTTTTTATTTTTTTTTTTTTTTTTCATAAAGTGCCTGTATTCTTTAATGTAACATACTGTTTATAGAGACTGGTGATTTTAATGCTTAACATTAAAAATAAACCCCAAAACCTCAAGATTAAAAAAATATTTCGGTTTAAATAAAGAGAAATGTTTCTATTTATGCAAATGAAGACATACACAGGCTTTTGGTTAGCCCCTTCTGGAAATATTTTAGGACACTAAGGAAGGAAATTACATTAAATTAACATTTTCCCCCTTTGCTTCTCTTTTTTTTTTTTTTTCCTCCAACTACAGTATTGAAGAAAATGACACGCATGTATCAGCTCCTGGTGGTCTTAATGCTGTCTTGCTATTGGTCTAATACATGGCCTTGAACATATCAGTCATTTTCATTGTGATTTAGTTTCTTTAATTTTAATATGATTATCAGAAAAATTAAATCTGAAATTAACACCATGAGATCATCTGATCTGTCTCCCTACCATAGGACAAGACCCATTCTACCTTGGGTAGGTATTTTCTAATTTTCTATTCATAGAAGCTTTCGGTGATGGAGACATCAACCTGCTCCAGTGCTTTGCTAGCGTCTAGCACTAGTTCACAGCACTAGAAACTTTGTCCTCAGGCCTGATCTGAATCTTGCTGCAGTTTAAGCTTTGTACTTCTGTCCATGTTGACATGGAGAAGGGCTTAGTGCTTTCCCTTTTGTCTATTTTTTTTACCTACTGGGAAGATGTTTCTCCTAAGCCTTATCATCTCTAGACTGAGCACCTCCAGTTCTTTCCAGCTTTTCAGGTCATGCTTTGCAGTTTTTGGACCAGTCTTACTTGTCTTCACAAATAACTCTTATTTTGCAACATCTTTCTTGAATCTGGGATGCATATTCTGGCTGATACTTCACCGTTTTCGAGAGTCTGACATGCTTGATCATCTGTGCTGCTCTTTAAACTGTCATGAGTTCGTTTTATGTTTTGTTTTATTTACTTATTTTTTCAGAACAACCTTGCACTAATAACTTCTGTTCAGCTTGAGGTTTTTCTGCAGAATTTCTGACTCACTGTCCCTGATCCCATATTTGTATCATCGATTATTCTGCCAAAGTGAGGACACATTTACATCCAAGGAAATGTTAAATAACTCTTTTGCACAGGAATTGAAGAAAACACTTCTGCCATTCAGTTAGAATTTAAGTAGGGAGGAACTGTGTCTGCAGGATCTTGGTGCACTGGTAACTGTGGCTGGTTTTTCCAACATGTGCTTAAGTGTTATGACTGCAAAAAAAAAAAGATTTGAGCTTAGGGTTCACAGACATGTAATTTCTGTCAACATTGAATACTCTTTGCATGTCTCCTGTCCAAAGATCAACCTAATGGGAGCCTCTTCAGCTAATAAAACCATAGAAGGTTGCAGAACAAGGTGGTTTGTCTGTAGGCCAGGTAGCATGATTAACAGCGGGCATTTAATTGATTGGGATGACTTTAATGATCAGCATCGGAATGGATTATTGCCTCCCAACCCAGATTTACTGTTGATGATGTACCATGTCATACCACTAAACTGTCTAAAAGGTGATTTCTGGCCAGCACAATATGAGGCAAGTGCATTGCTATGACACTTTGTGACCCAAAAAAAAAAAAAATTATGCTTGGCTACAGTGTTTCCCAGAAGGTGTCCCTTTCCAATGGGGCAGCCCTGAAACTGCTGCAGGTCACTGTACCTATGCCCTAATTGGGAGGAACTGAATCACATAGCTTTAATTTAATGTAAAGCAACCACAACCTTTCATGTGAGCAAATCTTTTTTTTTTTTTGATGTTTTTAATTAAATTAAAAAAAAAAAATCCAAACCCTTAAAAAATGCTGTTTTCTTCATTTGTCTCTTACTCCATTCTTTTCTCAAAAATGTCATTTTGGGACAGTCAAAACCTTTACATTTAACCAGAAAAAGGGACATCTTTTGTTGTAGGCATGTTCAGCCCTTTTTCTAATGTTGGTCCATTTTTTACACAAAAGAAATTGTTTTGCCTCATAGCCATGAAGTAATGCTTGGAGGACATTGAACTAGGCTCCTTCAGCACTTTGAGATCTATTCCAGAGCTACCTGTATTTTCCAGATGAAATGATCTGTCAAATTGATTGGGAGTGTTTTCTGGAATTTTCTCCTTATTCTTAAATATCACCTAGTATAGGTGTGGGAAGAAATACCTCCCTTGAATCCAGCAGGAGAGAAATCAAGCCACTTTACAGCCCCTTGCCTCTCTAGTACACCATTCAGAATAACTTACTATTGTGGTTCACTGTCCACCAGCTTTTATTGCACAGGACTTGGTCTTGTTGGCTCTTGTAGTGTGTGTGTGTGTGTGTGTGTGTGGGCTGGGGGAATATGAAGGTCCTATGCTGAATATATTCACTTCTGCTCCTTGGCTTACTAAGTTCCAATGGCCAGTTTGCTATCAGGGAAGTCTGCTTGGATGGAGCTTACAGCCCTTGACTGGCAGTGACTGACAGCTGAAGTGGTAGGTTGGCTTCAATGCAAATCCAATTTCTCCTGCTTTATTAGTGCTTCTTGAGTACTATTTTGCAACAGTGAAGACGGTGATTCTGTGTGATTTACTGAGTGAATTTACACTTCAATGATGTGGCAAGAGTATGGTAATGAGTGAAAGCCAGCTTAGATGAACAGCAGTGCTGCTACTGCTCACCACTGTGACACCCTCCCACCTGGCTGAAATTGCCATGAGGGCCACACGCTGTTTGCGTGGTATGTGTGAAAGACTCTGAACTCTGAGCTATTCTCTCGGGGATTGTAACCTCTTAGTGGGCATCTGTAATGGTAGTTTTGTGGCATCCGAGGTATCACTGGTAGTTTTGTGTTTCTTATTTGACCACCTTGGGTGGAGTCTTGGGACTCTCATCTTTCCACTGTGCAGCACTGCTGAGCTGAGATCATCTCTTACTACTGGAAGAAAAGAAACCATGAACTTTTTCTTCTTGCTTTCCATTTTTCCCACTATGATGGTCTGACAGCCAAGCTGACCTGCTTGGGTTTTTTGACTGCATTTTTTAATGTTTATAAAATCCAAAATATATTTTGAGTAAAATTTTTTGGTTTCTGAACAATTTTCTTTAAATATGTTGGGTTTGTATCCTAAGGGACTTGCTAAACCTCAGTTACTTTTAACCAATCCATTTTCAAAACATGGATCTAGTGCTTCCTGTGTTTATTAACCAAAGATGGCCTTTACTACTGGGAACTGATGTCTGAAATATATTTTAAAACAAGTTATTTTTCTTTTGAGGAAAAAAATTCCCTGTCCATTTGCTTACTGCACATACTGCTTTTGAGTGGGGGTCTGTTTTTTGTCACATCTCATGCTGAAATGTAAGTCATCAGCTCCTGCCTCATAGTAGAGTTGCTTGGTGTGGAATAAGTAAAGGCAACAGGAGATCCCAGGTGTAAGTCTTAGAGCCATAGACTATCCGTGGTGTTGGCTGAACCTCTGAGTTCAGTGCTGTGTACAGCAGCAGTTCATAACAAGAATGGAATGTTCAATAAGTATTTCCCCTTAGCCCTTCAGGAACAGTGTGAAGCAGGTAACAGGGAGAACTAGACTGGACTCATGGGAGTCCTCTTTATGAAGCTTTTTCAATGAAACACACTGTAGTTTCATTGAGGTCAAAATGTCTGGTGGGATTGTAGGAAAGTCTCCAACAATATCATGAGAATTTCCTGAGTGGAAGTTAAGCTGTCTCATCTAAACTAGCAGGAGAGAAAGTGACCTAGTATGATTAATAAATGGGCACTCAGAGGCTAAGGGCACAGTCAAACTTAAGTACTAGCATAGAGCAATTCAGAAGATAAGCAAGGTCATACACCTCCCCCATCCCAAGTAGACACTTTAGCTGATGGGGAGGTACAGAACACTTCTGTCAGACCTGTTCCAGTCCGTATCCATAACTGGTAGCTGGCCTAAGCCAAGGATGGACTATCTGCCTTGTGTAGGACCTTTGTCCTCAAGCCTCCCCTGGGGGGTGGTGAGAGCTGGGCCTTCAGCTTAGTACTGGCTTCCTGCACTGAAATGGCTATGAAATATTTTGCTGTTATCCAAACATTGTAAGTGTGGTATTTTGGTTTTCTTTGCAAGATCTTTGAGAGTTCAGGCAGAAGTCTGCTGGAAAGTAAATAATACTTGCATACAGGCTTCTTGCAAGGCTTAGGCTTCCATTTGAGGAACAGGCTATTTACCTTGTTTAGTTTGAATATCTTCAGTCTGTTCATGCAGGCAGATGTCTGATTCATGAGCTGGTGACTTTTTGTTGTCACTGTATTTGGGAGTGCACCATAGAGGTTAATATTTTCAGGGAAGTCCAGAGTTGTGACTGGCCTTGACTAAATAAGCATTGTGGAGCTAACCTTAGGGGTACCAGCAAAGACAAATCTCCCCTGCAGGTCTCCAGCCCTTAATTCTCCTTTTGAGATTTGAATTTTGTCCTGCTGGGCATTCATGACATCCCATTTATCTATGTTTACCCTCCCCTTCTTTGAGCCAGATTAGCCTTGGTTTATGTTCAGAGAATTTCATTTGAGACTGACCTATCCTGTCTTTTTTTCAATGCAGATTCTTGTTTTTATGTCCGCTTGCATCGATATCAAGGTGTCTCCAAATATGTTTTTCTCACAGACACTGGACCATACTCTAATAGGTTATGGTAAAGCCAGGCAGAACCTCGTCTACAAGCTCGTCATCCAAGCAAGCTTCATGGCTACAGTGACCAGAAGTAGAGCTCAGCCCCCTTGTAGTCTGGAGCAGTGTCTTGTTGTGAGCTTCTCAGTACCTCCTCTTTTGTGAGCTTTTTTTTGCTCCCCAGTCCTCCTTAAAATACGATCAACCTGTCCCTATCTCCTCAAGGTCTTCTCAAGCCTTTTGTTTTTTATTTCAGGACACTTGTACTTCATTTTTTCCTGTTCTTTATTCCTTTATTACTCTTGCTGCAAAGTCCTTGCCTCTCCTAATTGCATTATGGCTTGAATCCATTTGTATTCTTTCTCTGGGAATGTTCCAGCATGCTGCTCTCCTCCCTTTTTTGGTCTGAGCCTTCATCTCTTTTGTAACTTTTGTGTGCTTTGTGCAAATGACATGAGTTGGGATCTTGGTCTTTTCTCATCCCCATCTGCCCTAAGGTTGCATTCTGGGCTGCCCAACAGCCTGGTGTATCTACTGCATGTGGTTGTTACATTCATTTGACTCTAGTGCCTTAGGCAAAGATCTTTGGGCCATTAACATAGTGACTTAGCTCAGTGTTTTTGTATAGCTGGCTTATTTCATGTTTGTGTTTTACGATCTTTACCCCACAAGACTGCATGGAAAGGGGGCAGAACATTGTCCAGGGAGGTGAGTGAGGAGTACTGATGTTTGGCCTCTGGGGTTGTGCTGGTGAAGGCCACTTGACCACCCTTATCTACAAACACATGTGCCAGGTGGTGTTGGCAGGTCCTCTTGTTTGGTTTCATTTGTTTGCCTTTTGTGGGGATTTTTTTTATTTTTTTTTTTTTGTAAAAAGCCAGCAGTAGCAGCAGCAGCTGTACAGCAATGGCACAGCCGCTCTATTCCTGGCCAAGAACCCTGTGAAATTAATCCACATCTCGCTGAAATCCTACCCCGCTTTCGGGTCACTGCCTCGTTCCGGCACTGCGGAAGGCAGGGATCCCACGATGATTTATTACCAGCCCCAACGCACATATTATTATGAAATGAGTTTATTACACTCTAAATCTCCTGTTAATGTGCTACTGTTTTAATCCCTTTATCCAATTTTCAGTCTCTCAGGCTTGGCTGCTGTTCACTTGCACAAAACTCTCCATTCTGAAGGTTTTATTGTACAATATCCATATCCATTTATCCTGCTTTAAGGCTGCAGTGCTGAGGCTCTGGTGAGGAGGGGGAGCACAAGAAAGGGATGGGAGAGGCAGGAGGTGATGGGCCAGGGGCTGCATGGGAGGAGAGGAAGAGAACAGTCTGGCTTAGTCTGTAAGGATATAAAACACAGTTGAGATGGGTAGAGGAAGAGAGTGAGGGGGTAAGAGGAACATAAATTATTTTAAAGGGAGTATCAAGGATAGATACCAAATCAAGGAATGAGGGAACAAAGTGAAGGAAGTTTGGTAAATGATGTAAGTGTGTAAGAGAGGAAAGGGCCTTAGCCTCTGCTTAGAGACCACCATGAGTCAAACAGCTCTAGAAGTGGAGAAAGAAGAGGGCAGAAACATAGCAAAATCAGCAAATGAAGGGAAAGGGCAAAAGGAAGAGCATGTGAAGGGAAAGGATGAACATGAGGCTAAGTGGGAGGGTGTGAGGGAGGAAACCTGGGAGGAAAGGCTCATTTGAGAGCCATGCTGGATAGAGCATGATCTGGGATGTGCAACAAAAAGAGATGGGTGACAGGGCAGTGAGAAGAAATGACATTCCTAGTTTTCTCCATCAGTTGTCAAGGACCAGCCCCAATACAGACAGAGGGAAATGACTCACAGAACTTTCTGTGGGCCAGACCACTGTTGCCATGGGGAGGTGCTCCACAAGGATCAACATTTCCTCCCTATGCCTTTGTACTGAGCCTTCCTCCTTTCCTGTCTGGGCCCTCCAGGCTGGTGACTGACCCAGCAACCTTTTTGGAGATGACTAGCTGAAGGGATGAGGAGATTCTTGGCATTTCAGATCATTGGCTAGAGGCAGTTTGCTCTACAGTGTTGTGGCAGGTGATGAACGTTGTGTATTTCCACTTATCCCTCAGAGCAGAGAGAGACATGGCTGCAATAGACCTGAGACAAGAATGTAAGTCCAAGAACAGATACCTAGAGACAGTCCTCCATGCCACTGTGGAAAGTGCTGCAGGCACTAATTTCCTTTACTCTGACCAGGGATCCAATCTAGAACCATACCCAGTGCCTAGTGAAAACCAATAGGCAGACATGCTTATCCAACCCTGCTGTTGACTCCAGCTACATGAGCACTAGAGTAAAGAAGCTGCCCAAGCCATAAAGCAGCACTGCATGACCCAGCCTCTGGTAGGACTCTTCAGAGGTGGCAGCATTTGTCTGCCTAAAGAAATGAGGCATGATGGGTGAGTCCCATGCTCTGCTATTGGTTTGCTGTGGTGCTGAGGTACTTTCAATACCTTCCAAGTGTCAAACTGCAGGATAAGCACAATGATTCTAACCCATCTAGTCCTTTTAGAGATAGAAAGAAATAAATTGGTGCATATGGGTTGGTACTTTGTGACCACCAACTGTGGCTTGCAGGAACCGGTGGGAAGAATGCTATTGTGTGAGATTTTTCTGTATCTAACTCCCTAGGTTGCATTAAAAATCACAGCTGCAAAGCACTAGAATGTTCCTCTGCTGTTTTATGCCTTACTGTTGTACAGATCTATGACATCCTATGCACTGTCCAGTAGATGCTTGTGCAAAAATCTGTTACATTTTGCACAGAAGACAACATAGCAGAGTGCAAGGTCATTTAAGCTTGTTTCTGATGAAATTTAAATCTTTATGGCTTTCTCCCCAGCACAATTCACTGGAATTATAAATAAAAAAAAAAAATTAAAAAAAAAAAAGAATAAAATGTATGCACAAAGTTTGAAGATGCAGGAGAAGGGAACACAGATAAACACAACTCCCCCAAACTTCTTTGGGAGGAATGGAAAAATACCCAAACTTTAAACCAGAATACAGAGGCAAATAGATTTGCTTAAAATAGCACAGGCTCTTGTGATGGAACTGCTGAGTAGCTAATGTCCTTGGCTGTTTTAGCTAGCCAGTTATTTAAAATAGCTCCTGCCCATAGTGTTTGCTTTATGGTGTTCTTCTTCCTTCCACCTATTCTCTTTCATTTTCTCCAGAGAGATATTTTATCAGATCTAGCAACTGAGAGTTGGAGAGACAGAGATTAAATGAGATGGTTAGGAGGCTAATGCTTTCAGTCCATGTGAGGTATTCAGAAGCTGAAGAGGCTTCTTGTAGTTCTGCCCATACTGGAGGGCTGGACTTGTTGCACCTCTGGTGTGCACACAGGATTAGTTGAGGGGAGTGCAAAGTAAGAGTTAGAACAGAAAGTCTTGAAGGGTCTGCCTGTCTGTGCTTGGTTCCAGCCCGGCTTCCAATCTCACCACCTTGAGCAGCAGGGACCTGTTTGGTGCCTCATTTCCCTTCTGTACAAGGTGATGATGACTTAATGGAGAATACTCTGTCGATCACTCTGAAATGCTTGAAGGGAATCTGCTAACAACCTCTATTCAGTTGTATCTTGATGCCAGTGTGGACTTTAGGTCTTCAATAGGTGGCAAAAGCCATCCTCTGACCTTGGTGAGGATTTCTCCTGGGTCCTGCCCTGTGTTTCATGGGGAATTGGTGAGCTGAGACAGGTGAAGAATTGGAAAAAGCCATTAGCAGGAAAACAGTAACTTGGCATTCATCCAGCCCAGAAGCCATGCTCAAGGATCCTGACAGGGCAGAATTTCACCAGGCCCCTGACTCTGCTCTCATTGGGACACCCAGCTGGCTTCATGGCAGCCCTTCCTGAGCTCTGCCTTGCCCAGCAGATAGTCCTACCCTGCTAGCCTTCCCTGCCCTCCTCTCCCTCACCCTGTCTGGCTGACTCCTCTGACTCTGTTATGTATTTTCCCCTCTCCTCCCATGTCCCACTCCTCCTTTTCTCCCCCTCTTCCTGTGACTCTAGCTTCTGCTTCCTTTTTGTCTCACATGCTCCCCCTCTCCTGCTATCCTCCCACATCCTTATAGCCTCCCCCCTATACTCCCATGCTCTCCCTCTCATGTCGAGGACTTGCCTCTACTCTCTGACATAGAAGCCTGTATCACTTCCAAGGCTCCTGCTGTCAGCTGGGGAATAGATAAAGATAAATGATATTATGTTAAATTCCACTTAATGACAAATTTTTAATTTTCTGAACATGGTCATTTTCTGGCTAGTGAATCAAGTGTAGGGAGCTAATTACATGAAGATCTGAACAAAAATAACTCCTAATTTTCAAGGATAATGGAAGAGAAATGTTGGAGATTAATGGCACTATTTATCTTTTTTAAATTTCTATCTTTCTCTGTGATAGCACTGCTCCCCAAGGAAAATATTCATAAAATGAAATTGAAGTCGTAACTTAATAGGTTATTAAAATTTTTGAGTGCATATCACTTTCCTTCCGCCGCACTGTAAATTTAAATTGAAGTTTGCGGCTCCTCGAGTCACCAGCGGAGTTTTTTTTATGATGGCACAATAGAGGGAAACATGCATCTTTGTCAGGAGGTATTTGCTATTCTAATTTTATGGCAGGCCGGATTATCAGAAAGGAATGTCAGAGCACGGGGAAGCTGACAACACTACAGCCTTCAGCCATGTGTTTCCATTAACGCCCAAAGCCGTCCAGGGGTTTCTCTGGACTGTTATTTTCCATTTCAGTCTTTTATCTTGATTTAAAGTGAGGGCACCGAAAATTCAGCTCCTGTCATTTTTCTCACTCTCTCTCTTTTTCTCACTTTCTCCGTTCCCACTCCTTTTTTCTTTTTTTTTTTTTTTCTTCCCCTGCATCTTCTCATTGCCTCTTTTCCATCTTTTTTTCTTCTTTTTTATTTTTTTTTTTTTTTTTTTTTTTTTTTTAAATCTTCCCCACAGTGTCTGATGAGAGAGCCTCTCTCTGTGTCCCTGTCTCTCCCCAACATGTCTGTGGTCCTTTGGGTGTAAAGCTCCAGGGAGCGATGTCTGGGAATGGGCTCAGGGAGGATATTTTGCCTTGATTCTCTTGGAAAGCGGTTGTCTTAAGGGTCTGTCTAGGAGCACAGCACACAGTGCATCGTGCCATGTTTCAGTCGAATAGAAATTTGATGCCCCTTCTGGCTGTGTCAGGTGCCAGTACAGGGATAAGGTGTTTTTTGGTGTCACATCCCGCTGCCTCAGTGGGAGGCAACTGGAGCAATGGGTGTGGGCAGCACACAAGGGAAATATTAAGTTCTCCTTTTTTTCCGCCACCTTGCGGGGTAACCTAAACCACCTCACTTCACCTTCCTTTCCCTGCCTTTTGCACCATGGAACAGAGCCTTTTATTTTCCACCTGCACTGTTGTTTCCACTGCTGCACTGGAGTTTCCCAGCTGCTGCTCAAGTCCATTGCAAGTTGAGTCACTCTTCAGTAGCTTTTCAATACATTAAGTATGGAGTTGCTCAAACCTGACCAGATCTGTTGGTGAGCATTGTCTCCTTGGAGATCTCCCTCACCAGTGTGATACTGAATGGAAAGGAACAAGGTTTTCCTGTTATTTCCAGTCTCTGCATGTGGGACCTTTTGTGCTCTTTGTACAGGTGGAAGATTTGGACTGGTTTTTTGATGGGAGGCTTTGTTCTGCATGTCTAGAGCAAACATTGGTAAATTAAGAAACAAAATCCCATTGAGTTTGGTGTAACATTCTTTTTATTTTTATTGCCTTCTAGTTGAATCTTTTAGGCTTTTTTTTCTACAAAAGGACATCTAAAACTTTACCATTCAACACCTCCCCCTCTAAATTAATAGCAACTAAAATATCAAGTCCTCAGATGTTGAAGCTTGAAGAGAAGTAGCAAGTATCAAAAGACCCAGAATAAAGCTAGGTAAGCAAGCATCTGCAGCAAGTACCTCAGTTTTTGCCAAGGTCTAAAAGGACAGTGATAACAGTGTCCTCTTTACAGCCCTTACTCAGATCTCAGGGCTGCATGTGATATGTTTGGATGGGAGGTGGGTTGTTGTGGTGTCCAGTATGGCAGCTGCTGCCAAGAAATAAAAATGCTAGCACCTCTGGAGATGACTGCCTGTACAAACAAGTTTTTCTCTTTGGGATCTGGTCATGCAACCATAGCCTCCTCAAGCTTCTACTTTGAAGGGATATGTACCAGGCCATCCTGGAAAATATACCCTGGAAATCCAACCTCAGGTGAAGACTGTTGAATAGATACCACCATTATCCCTGGTGCCCAGGCTTCATGGAAACCTATGCCAATTCCCCCATCCCTTCCACTCCATCCATGGGCAATGACATCCATCAAGTCTATGCTTTATTTACCAGATTAAATGCCCACATCTCTCTGTTCAGTGTGAAGTGACACATTTGATGGGAATGAGAAAATATCAGTTCCTGCTGATTCTACTGCTCTTAGCCAGAAAATAGAGACTTTTTCTGGAGGACCCCAGCAAGGAAGCTGCTGCAGAAGAACAAGGGATATTCTGGAGTTCTGACAAGAGGCAGAAAACTGGATGTTTGACAGAGCTGCCAGCAGAGGACAAGCTTCCCTTCTGCCCTGTGAAACTGGCCAGGTCTTCACATGCTTCACACTGCATGGTATGCTCCGTTACTTCAAGACAAGAGAAGAAGCTCTAGGATTGAGGTATTTTCTTGGCAGCTCACCTCTGCATCCAAGAGAGTTCCTGTCTCCTGGCTGCACAAAGAGTGTGCCAGCCCTTGTCTGCACCTGTGTGCTGGAGAGGCTGGACCATCTGTATTTTCTTGCACTGTTACATCTCGCTCTCTCTGCTCAGCACCAGAATTAAGTGTTCTGGAGAACAATCCCACAGATCCTGACTTCTGCCAGAAACAAGGCATAGGGGAGGCTTTAGCTGGGCCTATTCTTGCAGTGTGCTGGGTACATGCATTCTACAAGAGGTCTCAAGTTTGTCTTAGAGGTGAGTGGTGATTTGCAGTTTGGAGATGGGATATTGTGCAGACCCTTCTGGACTGTCTATTCTGTAATGCCTGTGAATGTTTTGCATTTGATGAATTTCCTCTCTTCCTTGTTCCTGAGCTGGTGGCAGGTGTCACAGTGTACCAAGGAAGATGGGCAGCCTGGTGTTTAGTTCTCATTTCTGTCTCCAGTTGTCAGCCACATCTTTCAGAGGTTTTGTAAATGGCTTCCAGGCTTCTCCCCTGCCTCAGTTTCCTCACCTGTGTGATGAGGGTAAAGGATGCTTTCCAAAGTCACCTGAGGCTTTTTCCTCTTGATCTTTGTGACATTCAGAGTCCTGTGGACCATGATGGATATGTGCTAAACCAAAGTTAGACCTTCAGCATAACAGTGTGTCCTCCTTTCTCTCACCCCCACCTTCTTTGCTGATGTAAGCAGCTTTGGAAAACATGGTTCCCTAAGGGATGAGGAATGAAATAAATGCATTTACATTTTTTCAGCTTCTCTTATTTTCCTTGCCCATAAGGATTCTGAGTAACAAATGAAACACGATAGCTATCTGTGTGACTGATTTATTTGTATAATTCCATCTATGGACTCAGACCCCAGAAGACACATCTTGGGAGGGTGGGTGTAGGTGGGAGGGAAGCCATTTATCCCTGATAGAAACTTTTGTGTTGGTGTTGATGACAGCTCTTTGCCAATGTGTGGAGAATGCCAGGACTTGACTGCTTGAGATGTGAAACCTCCTGGGAAACATTATAATGGCAAAACAGAAGTGGAACATGTAGGAGAAAGTGGCTTTGGTCCCTGGGAAATCACTAGTGAATCAGGTGCTGGGCTGGTGTGGGAAGATGCTGGTGGTACAGGATGTGGGAGGCCAGGAGGTCTCTGCTACTATACTCTTAGATCAAGATGGCTCCATTATGCCTGCAGTGTAAATCATCAATGCTGCCCTTTGTTATCAATGATCTTCTTACAGCTTTTTGTCTCACTGCCTTCCTCCCCTGACTTCTTGTAGTTGATTTGATCTTATTAAATTGGTACATAGTTGTGAGCTGGCTGGTCTGTATTAAAGCAGCTCTGACCATGGGAGAGAGAGGAGCATCCTACCTCCCTTTGGCAGACAGCGAGGCCAGTCAGCCCTGGGTAATTGAGCTTTAATAGACTCTGAGAGGGGTGTAGCTCTCCAGGGAGTGGCCTCATCTGGCAGCCCAGGGGGGACAGTGCCTATTGAAAATGGCTTTTGTGACAGCAGGGAATGGTCCTTTCTCCGTGCCGACAGATGACACAGAAGAATTATCAACAGGAAACACTGGACACTCAGCCAGTGCTCCTGTGTGAGCTGCAAAACCTGCATGTGGAAGGCTGAGGTCTCTGATTAAGGACATACACTGACATTATTCAGTGCTTAATATCTGGGGCCCAGTCCTCCTCCTCTCTGTTTCTTGTGCGCTTCCCATGTGCTCTGATCACTTACATCTACTTTCCTCCATCCCCTAGGACATTCCCACCCTAGGGTATTATTTTTCTGTCCCCTATAAAGATATTTTTTAAGGTCACCTGTCTCTGTATGGAAGTAATTTCTCCCTGAAGCCTGATTTTTGTGCCATGGGACTGTTCCCATGATGGGAAGGTAAAAGATTCTCTAGCTGTAGATGTGTAGGAGGCTCAGAATATGGACAAGCCAGCACTGCTGACATCTCCCAGTTGAGCTTACCATCTGACTAAGAGAACACACATGGTCTTTCTCTTGTGTCTTTTGAAGAAAGACAGCCTGAAACTTTTTCAATGAATGAAAGCCCCAAACCAGATGCACCTGATTGCTGCTCTTGTTTTCTAGGGAAGTGAAAGGCAAAGTGCTGAAGCTGAGCTGAACTGAGCCTGGAACTCAGCAACCCTACCTCTAGGTCCTTTGCCTCCAGCACAGGGTGATCACCCTCATGTAAAGTCCCTTCTCTTTGCAGGCCTTCATCAGAAGGATAAAGTTTCTTCATCCAGGTGTCAGTAAGATTCAGAGAAGTGACACAGATTTACCTTGCCACTAATATTTGCTGTTTATGAATTCTCAGATATATTAGCAGGTGATTTCCTGATGTGACTCCTCATTAGACATGGCTGTTACAAGATTTCATCTGATGTTCCATTCACTAAGAGCAGTGTCTGTAGTGTTTTATGACTTAGCACATGTATAATACATGGTCCGTAAACAACACTGCCTATAAAATCGCATGTACCACTGTGCTTCTATGCCACCGTCATGTGAGTTCACCCTGATGTGCATGAGTGCCTTCATGTATATGATACAGAAGTGTTTTTGTTGGCTCAGAGGTCACACACTTTCCAGCTCATCTGGTTTGTGTCTGTCACCTGAAAGCACATCCCCTCCTGTGTGAGTTCCATAGCTACCACAAGCAAGCCTGGGAAAAGCTTGGAAAAGATGTGTATTTGAAAAGCGATGAGATGCAAGTGTATGTGAGGTTTATTTAGGCTGGATCATATGGGCAATGGATTAAATGAATATATAAATTAAGAATACTGAGCACATACTATCTGCAGTCCTTAAAACATCTCATATAGATGGAAATTGGTTCTAGGCATGATGTTATTTTTTCTATGAGAATTTGTTAAACTGCAGTTACTTCTGCTCTGAAATGGGATAAGAAGTAAAAATATGTCATGCTTTCACAAAGGAATAATTTGATTCTCATCCTGACCCTATCTTCTTCTCCTTGTACCATAGCCCTAAAATTTTGTATTGGATCAAATGAAATATTTTGTTCCCAGTGCAACTTCTTACTATTTGAAAGTCCCTAAATGGTGTAAACCTTAAAAGTGAAAAGTCATTTTCAATCATAAAGCAAATTGTTTAGAATATATCAGAGCTGGATGTTGCCTTGGTTCCACAACTTTTTTTGGGTGTTTGGTTTTTTTCCCCTCTTTGAAATTGCTTGAGGAAGAAGTAGTTGTTAGAAATTGACCTCTCCTTTTGGTTTTAATGAATTAATGCTTTGGGAAGTATGAGATTTTCATGGATAATATGCATGTGACTCTAGAAGAAAAAAAAAAAGTAATGTGACTTAGTATTACCATTTCTGGATTTATTTATTTTTTTTTTTCACACCATCACAGCATCATGTGGCCAGGTGAACTGAGCTTGGGATAAGAAATAAACCTCTTTCTAATCCTCCAGAAAAGCATGGGAACTAGAGTCCAGTAGACAGGGTTCTCTGAAGGCATATGAGTCCTTCTGCACATGGCCCTATCCTCCTTGAAGGTGTCATGATTTTTTTAAGCCAATGTCATGATTTTGGAATGGGAAGATGATCTGATTCATCATTTTTAAGTGCTTAGTTTTAACAATACTGCATTATTCCCAGATAGCAGATGGGGAAATGGAGAAATGTGGTGAATTGCCAGCAGCAGAGCCAGAAATAGAACCCAGATGTCCTGGTCTTGTGTTGAAGCTCTCCAGTCTCTCCAGGAGGCCAATGAGCAGGCTGCAGTGCAGGGGGATCTTCCAGTAAAAAGAAAAGCCCTGATGGGCAGGGTGAATCCTTCCCCCCTCCCCATGCTCATCTGCGGGTGGAGAAACCTTGAAAATCTGTCAGTCTGTCTGTCGGCACAGCCCTGCACTGGTGTAGAGAGGAGGTAGAGCGGTCTGGTGGGTCTCTGCCAGCTTTGTTACCCATGTCCCTATGCCATGATGTGTGGCTCTGCTGTTTCATCACATGGTGCAGGCAGGTCACCTCGCATGTGCCTTTTCCACCTCACTGCGTGTACCACACAGGTCAGCTCGCCTGTGGTTTAGCGTGGCTGTGGGAAGCTGCCGGCTCCCGTCTTTAGCTGCCTTCAGGCCTAGCTAAGCCGAGGCAGTGTCTGGCTCCCCAGCCACAATCTCTCGTTAGAAAGAAATTAAAAGCCACTCAATTTTGGCTAATATCCCTCTGTAGGCCTTTAACTCCACCTGTGACTAACCCATTCATAATAGCTCTGTTTTAGTGGCTTGGGTTGATGTATCCTCAATTAATTTGGGAGGAGAGCAGCAGGGCCATATCTCTTTGTCTCCCCCTCTCTTACTCCCTGTCCTGCAGTCTGTCTTCTCCCACTATTTCAGCTCTGCAATCATTTCTCCATTCATTCATCCTTTTCTTCCCTCGAGCCACCTTTCTCTCCCCACCTTACTTTTTGGCTTTTTCCTCCCTAACTCCTGTGTGTCTGCCTTTCCCCTTTGTTCTCCTCACGTCCTTTAACCTTCCTCCTCTGTCTTTTTCCCCATTTTTTGTCTTATCTGGCATAACTTCTTTTCCTTTTTCAGCTTTCCCTTCTTGTCCCTTTTCTCTCTTATTTGGATCCCTTTCTCTGATCATCTCCCCCTGCACCTCTTCTCTTCCCCAGCTCTCCCTTTGATGCCTCTTCCTCCTTCCCCAGGTTTCAGATGCTCCCGCGATTTCTCTCCCTCTTTGTTTCAGGCGCCCCCACCCCGCTCCCCACTCTCGATTATTATTAATGATAAAGGCTAAAACATCACATCAGTAATTTCTGAGTGAGTTTTGCAATGAAGCTGGGGCCTTATCAGCCCCTCCCGAGTGCCACAAATTTTACTTTTGCAATTTCACGCCTTTGGTTATTATCACGCTGCTTCGTCCCTGCTCTGCCTTGCGCTTTCCCTCCCCCCCTCCTCTGGAGAGAGTACTTAAACTTGTTTTCATTCCCTTATTCTTTATTTTTTTAATGTCCACTCTCTCTGGAGCCAGTAATGTTCTTCCTCTTTTTTCCTCTCCCATTTTCTGTTAATTCTGTGCCATCTGCCTTAGCATCTGTTAAAAATAAAATTTCCCTCACAATGAGAAGCCCTCCCTGCCTTGCCTTTATCCCCTCCCCCACTGCCTCAGCCCCCCTACTTTTCCTACCAGGGTTGTCAGAGGCTACCACTCTCCCTCTTGGGGTGCTTCTTCATCTCTCTTCCCAGCTCCCCGCCTGCTTTCCTTGGCCAGCTCAACATTATCTGCTGGGTGATGGCGTGGGAGCAGTAGGAGAAGGTATCAAGAAGGTACCCAGTGCAGCTGACTCGCTCTTGCCCCACATGTGCACGTGTGTGTGTGTGTGTGCATGCATGGGTCTTTTGCATGTGGTGTTCTGTGAGTCTGAGCAGGGTACATCTAGCACTGATATGGTGAATCAGCACTGGGACAAAGCCTGAGTTGTCTCCTTGGGACTGATGAGTAAGTCCACCCTGGGAATAGGAGAGTTTGGCTGCTGTGTAATGTACCAGCCCTCTACCATCCATACTCAGCAGCTGAAGGCGGTTTTGACAAGAGCTGGGTTCAGGTGCTCATTTGGCCACTGTGGAACAAATCTTCTACCAACCTGGTTGACATAACATGAAGAAAATGTACCTGTCCAGAAAGGAGACTTGGTTGAGGGTTTTTTTTCAGAGTGATGTCCTTTTATGGCCAAGCTTAGAGTAAGAAGCAGGTCAGGCATCTTGATTTCCTGTTTCTATCAAGTTATTGGCTATGGATCTGATATGCATGTGAAACCTCCCTCTGGCACAGTGCTTTGGAGGGACTTTGGTTGGTACTTCCCCTGTGCAAGCTTTTGAGGATGAGATAGAAATTCTGGTCCCATTAAAAGTTTTTTTTTTGTGATTGCCACAGCAGGAGGTTAGATCCCTCATGCAGTCTGTGGGATTCAAGCACTGAGAATGACCTCTTGGTGCTCACTTGTCCCTGATCCAAGTCAGGCCAGAGTTTAAACTGGGATCTGGCTCTTCCACTGTGCTCACCCTGACTTTGTGGTCCCTTGGGACATGTCCCAGTTTCAGTATCCGGCCCTTCCTCTATTCACTCACGGTCTCTGGAGGGTGTTCGGAGAACAGCGTTTTGGGAGATTCTGGGTTCATGACACATGGCATCGGTGTTTGCAAAACTGCTGACAACAGACTTTTGCTCACAACAGACCTTTCTGTGGCTTTCACTCCCCAGGAGCCTTCAGCTTCTCTTCCCTGTGATGCAGATGAAGCTTTTAAAGCAATGTGGCATCACTTTTGATGTCTACCTAGTCTCTGAGACAGGGCCTTGAGACTTTCTCTTCTGTGCAACTGATTCTTGCATGTGGGTATATTTGTCTCTGTGTGTTTGGATTAAGACTCACTCGCAGATACTGAGGATGTGCATATGAGCCATCACATATGTTTTTATGTCCAGCTGTAGATGCCTTCAGCAATGAACTGTTGCCTATGCAGACCTGGAGGTGCGTGTGTTTATCTTGAAATCTGAGAGTGTCCAGTTAGGTACATTGGTGCGGGCAAGCATGGTTGGGTCGTGAGCTCTGTGCGCATCTGAATGTGTGTCTAGAGCAGGTGTGTTGGTGAGAGTGCATGTGAGCCCTGCTCCCTTGGCAGGTATCTTTGGATGCCAGTGGATATGGGAAAGGAGGGTGCAGGGCCACCTGCCTCCTGCCACACATGCTGCTCTGAGCCAGAGGCTGTGAGCGAGCAAAATGCATTCAGAGGGAGACCCCGGCGAGTTTACATGGAGCAAATCCCACCCTCGGTCTCCCTGCAGCACCTCCATTAACAGCCATGCTGAAGGGACTCAGAAGCTGCGTGATTTCTGCTCCAGCACAATAACCTCTGCAGCTTTGATAACAACAAGCTCCCTTAAGCCCTCTTCCTCCCCCCAGCTCCTCTTTTCTCACCCCTGCTCCCTTTGAGCCCTGCCGACAATAGGCAGGCCTGCTGCAGAGCTGCCCACAGCCCGGGCAGGCACACAAAGCCGCCGAGAGCTTACAGGAATTCTTTGGCAGGCTGCTGGTTGCTGCGGAGAAGAAGAAGGGCCCTTCATACTCGGAAGCTGTCTCATTGCCCCTGGCCCTATTCTCTTCCCGTGTTTGATAGACACTGAGCCACGGTAATCTCTCTCTGCCCCGAGGGGAACAACAGCTTTTGTGAAACAGATTTTTACAAACTGTTTTGACCCCCCATCCCCCGGCCCCCCCCTCCCCCCCCCCCCTCCTCCCCCCCCCGTCCCCCGCCGGAACACCCCTCCCCCAA
>JANHGL010001829.1:47611-85111 GCA_024611195.1 Ceyx melanurus
CCTGCCCTGTCCCTCCCCTCCAGTTCACTGGCTGTATCAGTGTCACATAATTAAATCAGCTTTCCTGTTTGCCTCTGCTTCCTGCTAATTGTTTGCTCACAGCTAGGATTAGCAAGTCAGGGTTATTTTTCACATATTCTTGCGCAGGTTTTTCTGCTGCAGGAGGCTACTTCATGGTTCTTGGCCACCTTACTAGCCTGCTCCTCATGCATTGTGGACAAACGTCTCTGTGGGTCTTGGAGGTGCAGGGAGATTGCTGGACTTCCCAAGAGACCACCTAGAAGCTCTGTAGGCTGGAGAGGGAAGAGGATCTGTCAATACTTTTTCAGTCTCTTTTTTCAAACATGTGGAACAGTTTGACGGTGGGGTAACCCCACTGGGCACTTGGTGAGCCAAACATCCATTCTGCCTATCAAGTTGCAGTTCAGGGGCTGGTCAAATCAGGAGCTCCTCAAATGGGGGCTTGTGATAATCCCTTTGGGAACTGCTGAGCCACACCACTTTAATGGCATTAGCATGAGGGGTAAGCCTAAAGCAAATACTTGGTGTCACTATTGCAAGTGCATCACAGTATAAGAAGTTATCGACCATTAGTTAAGCCCACAGAGCTGCTCTGGAGCCCCAGTTGCAGTGTGCCCCAGCCACGAGGAAAAGCTTACACCATCTTCATGTTGTGTCTTCACTCTGCAATTCACAGAGGCTAAAAGTGGGTTGCAGACCTCAGCTAATGGATTGCAAGTGGTTAAGACATAGTTACATCATGATTTGTGAGCCTGGACTTGCATGTTCAAACATGATCAAAATGCTTGAATAAAATGTTTTGGGAGGAGGAAAATAATTATTTGATTCAGCTAATTAGTGCAGAAAGTAACTGTGCAACAAGCACTTGGAAAAATTAACTCTGAATTTTCAAGGGGAGAGAGCAGAATATGTACAACTTTGTACTCCTCTGTCCTGAAGAACTACTGTTGGTGTGGCCTTGGGCTTTCAAAAGGCCATGTTTTTTTTCATTTGTTGATTTATTTTTTCTTCTTTATTAAGAGGAATTTGTACTGATGTCCCTCAAATGTTGAAGAAAAGTTTGCATAAAGTTAACCACAAGATTCTATTTTTCACCACTTTTTTTTTTCAGTGTTAAAATTTTATTTTCCAATGCTACCAATTAGTCTTTTATGCCTTGATGGCATGACCTAAGAATCTAAAGTAGCTTTAAATACAAATTTAACTGCTTTTTGTTTGTTTTATGGTTTGGGTTTCTTTGTTGTTGTTTTTGTTTGGTTTTTTTACTTGATGATAAACAGACTCAAACACTTTTATCTGGACATCTTGGCTAACTGATAGAATTGTCTTGATGGTAATTTTTTTTCTTTTTCTTTTTTTTTTTTCTCTAATCTCTGAGGTAATAATAATGAAAACAACTAAAATATCAGTCTTATGTCCTTTAAAAAAAAAAAAAATCTAGGTGTTTCACACTGAAGGCTTTAACTGCAAAGAAAACCTTTCTTTTTTTATACAGATTGTTTGACTTTTTCACTGAAGCTGCTGACTCCAGACAGTTTGGGTGAGTAAACCTAGGCCCTTGGTGTTCCCTAGCCAGCATGAATGGAAGCCAAAACTCTTGCCACATTTTCTGCTGGAGATTCCCTTCCTGCTCTCAATATTCTTATATCCTAGTTGGTTCAGTAGAGATCTGGTAGTTTCCAAGGATTTACTAGGAAGGACTTGAACAGGAAGATGGCCAATACACCAAGACCTGTGTAACCAGGAGAAATTCCTTTTTTTGCCAGGTTCCCAACACTGCACTGCATTCAAAATGTATTACTTGGATGTAGTTTGTGAAGGTGCAGCAGAGATCTTGCCTGTTCCCTGTATGCAGCAAAAACCATGTGTCCCTGGCCCCCTGAAAAGCATGTTGGGACTCAGATTTGAAACTGGCTTTCTAGTCTTCCCCTTCCCTGGTCGGAGGATCCTACTCACCTCCAGAAAGACGTAGGAATGAGGGCCTGGATTTATCAGCCACCAAGAAACTCAGCTGCAGTGCAAGACCCTGTAGCTGATCACTGTTCCCAGTCAGCAAGCCGGCTAGGGCCTGGTGTGTGGTAAACCTGTGATATTCCATTCCTTGTTTAGATACTCCCATACAACTTTCCTGCTAGTACGGTGTTAGATGGAGCCCTGAGTAAATGAATCTGCTTTGGGTGGTTGCTAATTAATTGGCTAATTATTAGCCTGACTGATGGTTTAGTTGATGATTTGATGGTTGCTGGTATCTTCATCATATGGGTAAGAGCATTCTTCATGTGTTTTCCAGGGGCTGAAGTGAATACTAGGCTGGGAACCAAGAGTTTCTTCTAACTCTTCCACTACCCTGGCTGGGTTTTGTAGCCTGTGACAAAGCTCTTTACCTCAGTTTCCCTGCTGATAAGTAGGAAGTAAGCATTCATAGCTCTTTGGGGTGTTATGAACATTAATTAGTTCCTGCTTGTTAAGGGTTATTTGAAAATGTAAAATGCAATTATTTGATTACCCAAGTTAACAGGCTGGTTTTCTGGTTGGCAGGATGGCTAGCAAATTGGTGAGCTACTTAACTAGCTTGGTTAATGACCTGTTGCCATTTACAATGGGAACAAAATGATATTATGACGTTTCCTTTCAGCAATATGGAGCTATGTGTTTTTTTCCCTGAGATGATGAATGGTAGGAACACCATTATTCAATATAATAATTTTAGATCAAAAATCGGTGCAAGGTTAAACTATAATTTAGAGTTCTGTTTCAGAATCAGTTATCATTCAGATTTAAGTATTTCCTCAGAATAGATTTCAGCTCAAGCGAGGTAAGTCTGAATAAATCACGGACCAGGCAAGTTTTTACACCGTAACAAGCTGCCAGACAGACAGGTCAGGAGGAGATTCCCCGGTGAGGAGCGTGGCCTCTTTCCCCGTGCGACGTGACGGGTTCAGCTCCCGGGCCCGGCCGCGACCGGTCCGAGAAGGAGCCCGCGGCTGCTCTCCGCGGTGCTGAAGGCGCCGCCGCCGGGCCTTCCGGGGCCGCAAACACCGCTCCCGGAGCACAGGGGCCGCGGGGTTTGCGCTCACAGGGCTGTGCTCCTCGCTGGCCAACAGCGGCCGGAGGAACTTCCCGTCCTGCTGGTGAGGAGCGTGCAGAGTGGGACTACACGGGATGCATAGGGGGATTATCAGGGAGCTTTCCTGGGGTCTGGGCCATTACAGCATAAAAGAACCACCAGCAGCAAGCAGGACATTAAGATACAAGATCAGGTTAGAATTGAGGAGATCATTGAGATGAACTGGCCCTGAGTTGAGGTTTTTCCTACTTCTATGTGAAAAGTACTACCAGGACTTTTTCATCAGCTCCACAAGCCAATGCTTCTTCAATCAGTGCAACTCTTGAGTTAGAATGAAGACCGAAAGTACCAACTGTTGACAGGATCTGCCAAAACTTCTACTTATCAGACACTTTTTTTCTGTTCCTTATTATTTTGTCAACTATTAATCATGTGTTCTCAGAGCTTGCAGGCTAGGTGTTTGTTCAGTTGAAGTTTTGAATTTATTAGCTAGTTTTGGGGAAAACATACTTTTAAATGATGTCATATTACTGTTTTCTCTGAGCAGAACTAGCATCCTGTGCTCTGGATCACAGTGCTGAAATCTGATGAGGACTGAGCCTTATTGAGGAGATATTTAGCATGTACCTCTGCTTCCTCTGAAAGATCCCAGTTATCTAAGCAATTCTGACATGTTTGTCTAATCCATCCTTAGAAACCTCCAGTGAAGTCATCCTTCTCTTTTAGGGAAATCTATTGCAGTACTTTCTTCTCCGACATTCTTCCCAATGTCTAAAGTAAATATTTTTGTGTTGCAATTTATACCCTTAACTTCTTCTTGTATCTGTTGGTGACATGGAAAAAAAAAAGTATTCCTTCTCTCTCTCTCACCTGTTAATAAACTGTTTCCATGTTTCTCCTCTTTTATTTATTTTTTTTTTTCAAATGAACAATGCTAGCTCTTTTGATCTTTCGTCTCCAGAGATGTCTTATCATTTGTTCCCCATTTCTTGAAGACTCATAGTCCTGAGTAAATTTGCATGTTGCTTAAATTGCCCCATATGGAAAGCAACCCGACAAAGAAGGCCTTTCTGGGATAGATTATATTGGGAAGAGTAATTCACATGTCTTGCAAAGGACACTGCTGTTCATAATCCTAGTGTGGTAGCTGCTTCTTTTTCTTTTTTTTTTTTTTTTCTCCTTTTTCTACTGAAATGCTTGACATAGTTGACTCATGAATGTGATTCATCATCACTCCAAGATACTTTTCTGCAAATCTGCTGCTTCCTAAATTGTGTTTGCACAGCCAATTATTCTTGACAGTGTGGTGCCTGGTCTTTTTTATTTTGTTTTAGATTTTGGGGGAGGCAACATGTAGCTTTGTTACATGTTGGGGGAAAAAAAGATAAGAATGTCTTTTTTTCCCCTTTTCCACGGCAGGGTGGGGGGAAGTCACAATAGGATTAAAAGAGCATTTTTTTTCCATGTTGCAGTCAGCATTACTGTGGTGAAGATCTGTTAACTTCTGCCATGCATCTCTGTGTGTATTCCTTACAGACAAGTCTTTGGTTACAAACGTTTTAAATAGTATTCTTGTTTTCTTCACTGCTCAACCTGAATGTGCTCAGGAGTGGAACACAGTGAAAAGAGGTTTCTCTATGTGGCCTCTGCTCCTTTACTTACCGAATGTTCAATGAGTTGGGCTCTGAAGAAATGCTCATCTCATGGTTACCGAAAAGAGGGGTTCCAAAGAGGTGTTGGATGAATCACTTTTCCCCCTGTTTTTTCTTGAGGTGTGGCTCTGAGTCACAGATGTCATTGCAGAATATAATATGGGAACTGTGGTACTTGCACAGAGTGAGCTAAGTGCATTGAAAACATAAAGGGTTTCCAAAATGAATCAGATGCCTTTGGATCTTCATTCTTGTATGCCTTAGTTTCTTGTCTCTAGAATGGAAATAACAAATCCTGGGGTCATCTCAGAAAAGCAGTCAACCATTCTTATGAGAAACACCCCCCAAAACAAAAACAAACCACATGAGAAAGAAATACACAGTTTTGCCTCAGAAAAAGGTTTGTGCAGTGGGTGTAGTGCATATCATCTAGCAGTGAACAAGGAGAAAATAAAGTAAGGGAATAGTCTCATTAAGGAAGCAGAATCCTAAGCCCTATATTAAGGAGCCATTTCCTTGGAAATACAGTTGAGATTGTGCAATTGAAGCCTATAATATAACGCTATGTGTATTTAAGGTTTTTCTGACGTTGCATCTTTTTGGTTCTTTGCTTTTGCATTTCAGGTAGGATCTGTTAATGCTGTAGGCAGCAGTGCGTGCGCGCGCGTGTGTGTGTGTGTGTGTGTGTGTGTGAGTGCGCGCAGACAGTGGTGGAGAAACTGCCTTTAGTTGCCAAAAAAACTAATTTGGACTCCAGTGTAGCTGTGAAATGCTGCTTACCCTCTTGCATTATGGGAATTTCTGGGGATTAGGGGAAAAAAGTCTCAGGAAGTCCCATGCGGTTTAGTTTTTTCAAATTTTGACAAAAAGAAAGGTGAATTGAAATATAACCTTGGAATGTTAAAAAAAGGAGGAAGTGTTTTCATGCTCTTGCCATCCTCCTCCCTTACCCTTATTCCAGTTCCGGAGCTGATTTAGAGCTGGCTGGCTATGTTCACATGGTGCAAATGACCCACTGACAGCAAAAAACTTCTAATTTCTCCTTCTTCCCAGAAATCAGCTACACTGTAGGGTCCTGCTGGTAGCTGTGATGATGTGTCGCAAGCTTGGTGGAGTCTGTTTCTCACCCGTGATAGGAAATGTCTTTTTCTAAGTACAGGCTGAGGAAATGTATTTTTCTTGTGAGCCCTTTGTTATCTAAGGGCTAATGAGTTTGGGCTGGTGGGATCCTCTGTAACGTTGATGACTGCTGAAGACAAGCAGTGTGGTATGGCTGATCTCAGCACTCAGGGCATCATGAAGTGAGATGTGAACAAAGTGAAAGGGGGAAGCAAGGAAAAAGGGATATGGGACAGATTGAGAAAATATGAGGAAAATAGGGAGTAGAAGCACAGCTGATGTGACTCAGGTCCCTAATGATAGAATTGTATAATCTAAATGCTCACTGTTCACACAAGAAGCTGTGATCAAGCCCCTCCCTATCTTCAGAAGGACAAGATCATCTGTGGACTCAGGGAGCACCAGGAGTAGAGTGTCATGTATTGCTTTTCATGTTTCACAGATGGCCATGTGATCTCCCATAATGCCAAGACAGTCTCGCTAACCTGGTTGCTGGAGTGAAAACAAGGACATGTTTGACTGAGCTTGACATGTGTGACCCTGGCCCTTCTTTGAGAGGCAACCATGTCTGAATGGCTGGGTCACACTGAGCCAACACAATCAAGGGAGACAGAAATGTGCAGAAATATTCTTATTACTTCAGAGGGGAACTTGCATTTCCCTTCAGCCAGATCTTACCAATATCCTAGCTGTATTTTCAACTGTTTTAATCTCTGCTGGTATGTGCACTGGAAGTCACCATGCAGTCTTCTGCTTTAATCTTCCCCAGCTTCTTTCCTGCTCACCCAGGAATTGTTTGCCCATTCTTATTCCTAGTCTTAGCTTTCTCTAGCTCTGTTCAGTTGCATTTATCGTAGCTAAAGGGCTTTCCTATGCCAGTAGGCATTTGAAAATAGCCTTCATAATGGTCTGATATGTTTCAAGTGAGTACTTTTCCTCTTTCATTTTGAGTGTTTGTTATACAACATGTAATAGGAAGTATTGATTGTGATGATCTGTATGACTCCCTGATGAACAAAGATAGTAAAAAAACTTTTAAGAAACCCAGAAATAACATTTCTGCCTTCATGGAAATATTCCCACTCTCCCAACAGCTCTGTATGTGGTCTGGCCATGTATCATACCACACTATAAGTTGTGCACGAGGAAGCTACCTTGTTGCTATGAGGTGGTCTTGTCTCCCCACATCTGTATGCTGCAAGAGCTTGTGGTCCTTAGCTCTCTTCCCTGCATTGCTCTGGAAGAGTTGATCTTAATCACAAAGAAGCTACACATGAACATGGAGAGAGCTGTTCTTTGAAAAGGCCCTGAACGTTTCACCTGTACTCAGAGAATTCTTGGTGTTCAATATGCAATATCGAAGCTGTGATCAGCATTAAGAGTCTTTTAAAGGCCTGGAATCTTTTGTACTGATCCTGCCAGATGTTTGGTCTGAAGGGTGACTACACAACCAGAGACTGGGTCCTGTGTTTAAATGAGATCTTTATTTCATGAGATGTATTATTTACATCTGCTTCCAGGAAATATGATGCCCCTGTCTGGTAATGGGAACTGTTGGGGTGAAGATGGCCGCGTTCATTGTCACCTACAAATAAGAGGTGAGGCTGGGCTGTTGGTTTTTTGTGCCTGTGTGAAAGCACAGATTTTTTCAGTTGCTAGTCACAGATGTGCTGACAACATGGCTACCAGGACAATCTGGAGAGAAAACAAGGTTTTAAAAGCCTCTTATGGAGACGACTTCTTGTGCTTACAAATATGGCCACTTCCAGCTTTCCATTTGGATCCTATGACTGCTAAGTGGCATTTGTCCACCAGAGGGCATATGGGCCATTTTCTCCTCCAGAGCACAACAAAAAACGGAAAGAGTAAGGTTTCCAAAGCAAATGCCCTTCCAAAATGGGACCCTGAACTGGCTGCCTTGGCCGTTGCCATTGCAGTGGGTATGTTGAGGAACGGTGCGTGAGCAACTGAGCTGACAGCAGGGCTGGTGTGTTTCTGCCACTGCTGCAGAGCCATCTCAGTATGATGTGGGTTTCTGCCTGTATGAAGGGTTAAATATGTCTTTATGGTTCCCTAGACTTGCATTTCAAACTTGTCTACATGCATACTTGTATAAGCATGCATGACAGAGATATGCACACATGCACATACATACATTCACGTCTGCTTACACGAGTGTCTGAGTCTACACAGACATACTCTATAGCTTGCAAAGTAAATTAGACTTAAATGACTCTTTGGAAACAAAATAAATCAAATAGCATAATAGTACCATCTTTTTATCTCATTTGTTCCCATACAATTAGTAGTTTTACTGCCATGTTGTGACAGGTGACTGTGTTTGACCTTTGCCGCTTGGGTGGTTGGCTGGTGCTCAAACTAATGAAGACCCTTAATGGATTGGCTTTTGTGAGGCTGTGAGCGGTGGGGTTAAAGAGAAAATGGTGCCTTAGACAGAGTCCAGAGAAGATCCTTCAATTAAACCTGAAGTCTATTAGCAAAGAAATATTGAGGAGGTTGAGAGTTAGCAATGATTTAACCAGCAAGTCTTCCTTGTGAGTTGTTAAAATAAAATAATAAAAAAAATCTCCCTGGTTATTTATTGTTGAGTGTGTGGTTGGAGTCCCATCCTATTGGGTGAGAAGGTGGGCACAGAGCTGTTGTCTTGGAGAGGCTGGGTCTATGGAGCCCTAGTCCCAAGTTTGTTAGCCCCTTGACTCCCACACAGCTGATAGTGCCTTGTACAAAAGAGCAAGGAAAAATGAAGCAATGGCAGCAACAAATGAGGAGTGATGCTGGAAAAGATATCTGGGAAAAATAAGACTTTTAAAAACTTAATTGTTTTTCATTATGTAAATAAATTACAATGAAAGATAAGGAGAACCAGCAGGTTCTGGGCAATGACTCAGAGGGCAGTGCCAAGCTGTAGACCATGAGTATCAGACAGGAGTGGAGGGATGCTGATAGGGATGCTGCTGCAGGACAGGCAGGTGCTGACCACAGCAGCACAAATGGACACTACAAGGACTGTTAGGTGTGGGGATTCGAGGGATGGCCAAACTCTGAGAGCACTAGAAGGGCCAGGCCTGATTATATAAAAGGGCCATGGGGCCATTCTCCTGCTGTGTCAGGCACTTCAGTAGAAATCCTGCACGTGGCAGATATAATCGGCCTGCTGCTCCAAGGGATCTCCTCCTGCCCCCAATGACTAATGAGCTGGCTCCTGTCTCTTCCTGTTAGCTTCAATGTCAGAACATGAGCATTGCCCATTTCTCCCAGACAGGATTCCTTCCTTTTGGTTGCAAGAGTTTCTTAACTTTCAGTCTGAACATCATCCTGCAACAGTGTCCATGGTCTTGAGTAGAGCTGTACTCTCCCACAGTTAATATATGGAAAGGATCTGATGAGGAAAGGTGTGAAGATAAGTGTGCTGGGTGGAGAGACCTGCCTTCACACTAGTCAGCTATTGGGTTGTCCTAGAGATTGTTATCATAGCTGAGGCTTTCATCCCCACACAAGATCCCTGTTTCCCCACACAATGTAGTCAGACTCAAAGAATCCAGTGTGCAAGCCAGGCAGGCAAATGCTGAGCAGGGAATAGTGTCCTGAGTCCTGATATGCCTCCTTGACACTGGCCCATGTTGTGGTCTGGTTCATCATCTCGCTGCCTACCTCTTTCTTCTCTTCCCTGGCCTACACCCTTGTAAAAAGACAATGTAGGGAGAAAGCAGTTTGCTTCCAGAAAGTATATTTTCTCTGTGCATCTCCCCATTAGTGCAGGGTGGTATTTTTCTCAAACATTATGTATTTTTTACAGTTCTTTCTGCCCCTGCTGCTTCTTTCCAGTGCAAAGGCCTTTCCTGATGGAGCCACAAGCATCTGCATAGGAGGTCAGAGCTGATCAGTCATGCTTGGATTGAACCTGCATCCAGCACCAGACCAAACTGGAAACTCCCCCTTACTGGTACGATGGAATAGTTTTTGGAGGTAAGAAATGAAGAAAAGTGAAAAGAAAACAAAACACCCAAGATACCTTAATGGGCTTGAAATTGGACTCTCTTTAGAGCCTCTGGTTATGCCTCAGACGTGAAGGCAAGAAAGCTGGAAGTAACTAGGCCCAAACTGACTGTTGCTTACACAGAGGCAATGAAATTTGCCAGGTCTGCAACCTTTCCTGGCTATAGGAAATGGATTGGTTTCATTCCACTTCAGTTGAGTCATCACATAGTTTTGAAGGATCTCAGGTGTAGTACTTAGCTGTTCTTCTTCCTGGGTCATCCCCCCTCAACACCCTCAGACAGGACTCCAAAACTGAACAGCCCTGCTCCAAAAGGTCCTCAAGCACCATGGCAGGTCCTCAAAGCTGGACTCAGGGACTACTCTGGTCTTCTTTTCTTCTTCCTCTATCTATCTATCTATCTATCTATCTATCTATCTATCTATCTATCTATCTATCTATCTATCTATCTATCTATCTCTTTCCCCATGAAATAATTCCTTCCTTTCCCTTACACAGTCCCTTTTCCACTCTTTTTCTTTTCTCTCACTCTTAGATACGTGCCTCCCCCCTCCTACCTCCCCCTACTTTGGGGATAATTTAACATGTTACACACTAACTTTCCAGTAATGGCACTCTGGCTTTTTGAAATTCTGCTTCCCTGTTTTATGGCTGGGCCTTTAATGGTTATCTCGCAGCCCTGCCTCTGGCAATCATGTAAGGAATAAATAGAAGCTGACACAGTAATTTACTTAAATCTTCTCCACACTTTTGTAGCATTTTCCTCCAGAGGATACCCCCGAAACAACAATTATTTGAAATGTCACGCGTTCCTGCCCCTAGGCTACCGACAAATGAACATTAAATCTATTAACAACAAAAAAAATTAAATGTTTACTTTTCTGCGAAGGTAAAGGAGAAGCTGGAGAGAGGGAGGGATGTCTCCAATAAATTTCTTCTCAATAATAAAGAGGTGTAGTTAATGTTCTCTCTTAGCAGAGTCAGCTTGCAGCCCACATCCTATGAGGACAGAGATGGGATGCCACAGTACTGCCGTGCAGTCTTGGCAGGACAGCTCCAATAGCCTCATTTTCCAGGCCAGGGAGCTCAGTTTTAAGTCAGTATTTTTTCAGATTAAATAAGATGTGTAGTGGGCCAGAAGCCATGAACAGGGTTGTCCCGACTCTCAACCCATCTGGCTGCTAGTGTATGCTATGGGGACGAGGAGAGGAAGTGTTGCCCCCTTTGCAAAGGGAGGTTAAGAGTATAGCTCATCTGTCTTACAGAATAGAAAACAGCATTTTGGAGCTCTGCCCAACATCCTGTAGAAGGTCTAAGCTGGAGGAAAGGCCCAGGTCCTCCTCTTGTCAGTTCTATGCTCCTGCCCCTTTGCACAGCTTTGCTGAACATGGCTACTAGAGTGGGACCTTGTGAAGGTGGACTCAGCCCTGAATATGGGTCCTGGTGGGAGATGGTAGGAATATGGAGAGCAACTTGCATCCAGTTGTAGGGGATAAAATTTCCTATGGGGATCTGGGCAAAACAGTCTTAGTGACCAGGCCTAAAGCACAGAGAGACATTTTCCATTCTACAGATGGGGAAGTTCAGTTCCAGTGCAGGTTAGAAGCTCTGAAAACAACAATTCTGTTGACATACAAGGATGTTTCAAAAGAGGAAACTAGCTCGTCCAAGAAAACAGACCTTAGCTTTGGAGGAACAGCTGTTCTGGGCTCTTTTCAGGCCTGATGCAATTTTTTTGCCTGTAGTCTTGCACTGCTGTGACTTTACATGGAGAGTGTGTCCTTTCTCATCCAGAGAGAGGGGCTTGTAGGATAGATAGACAATCTATCCCTTTGATGGAAAGGGTTGTCTTCTTCCCTACTCCAGATCCAGCTAAGTGCCTGAGGGTTAATGATGCAAGAAGAGCAAGGTAGATGTTACATCCATGGTCAGACAGCTACAAAACATGTATACACTGTAAGGGGAGTCACACAGCTAGTGCTGTACAAAGCACAGGGTTCTGACTTGGTCTTAACACTCTTCAAAGTGTACTGTAGATTCTGGAGAGTATGCTACAGGTGAGGTCCATCTCTGCATTGCAAATGATTTGAATAGTTCCACTGCCAGACAAAAGTCTAATCATGTTTATGGGTTATCCTAATGCATAGAAACACAATTATGCGCTCTAATGCATTGGGATGGACTCAGTATTTAGTATCAATACAAGTCAGCATCTGCCATTATAAATTGCAAGGTCTCAAATACATATTATCCTATTGTTAAAAAAAATAGAGAGCAAAAACAAAACCAAACAACAAACAAACAAAAACCAGCAGGAAATTTGGGAGAGGATTCACCAAACTACTTTGTATTAAGGTTTATTAAGCTTCCTCCCGTAATATCTCCACTTTGATCTCTTCTCTGCCCAGATTCAGATCCCAGCTCCTGCTTTCCACCAAGGAAAGTATGCAAGGAAGCTGTGTGCCTGCACTTCAGTCTTTTTTTTTTTTTTTGTCTTTTTTTTTTTTCAGCTTTGTAGCATGTTCTTGTGCTCTCAATTCCGGATAATGTTGGATGCCTTTTATCCAGCCCCTCCTCTTGCCCTTTCAAGTGAAAAGAATACTCCTTTACCCCCCCATCAAAGTTAAAGGGAGGCTTTAGAGAGGAAGGCTCAGCACGCTGGGGCTCTTGAGCCTGTGTTTAATCTCTTTTCCCGTTCCTGTGTGCCTCCGTGGCTTCCCTGCCAGTTTCTTTGTTGCCGACTTTCTCATTTCCTTTTATTTGTGTGTGCGGGAGGTTGCCAGGCTGGCTGGAATGCAGCTGAAGTCATCTTGTCATCTTGGGGGGACGGCCTTCGATACATGACCTGCCTCTCCCCCTTGGACAGGCCGGAGTGGGCTTGCCTGGCTGCAGGCAGGAGGAGAGTTGGAGAAGGCAGCAGGGTAAGAGACTGACCCAACTTGCTGCTGCAGCTGGACTGTGCAGGGATGGTGTGTCCAACACCGTGCAGAGAACGAAAACCAGGAGGAAAGGGATTGAGAGAGAGCAATTTGACCTCTGGACTGCTGTCCTGTCTTGGGAAGAAGAGCAGAGTCGCGTGGTTTGTCTCTGTTCTTGTGTAACCTCAACTGACCTCAGCGCAGGGCCCCGACTCCTGATCACGGCTGCCCTTTTCCACTGAGTGATGCTGGGCTGAAGGTGTGGCCTTTGGCTCTATGCTGGGATTTGCTCCCAGGAACAACACAGGCTGTATAAAGCTTCAGAGCTTGAATTGTACTGGTCCACTGGGGACAGTGAATATTGCTGTGGAGCTGGACGTAGCTCTGGGTCTGTGTCAGTGACACTGTGGCTCAGTGTCAATAGAGACTGAGTCTGTGTTCATTCTGTTGTCAGTCTTTTAGCATGATACTTCAGTGGAGGACTGATCTCTTAGGGAACCTGTGAAGGGTGGAATGAGACACTCCAGGAGCACAAACTCATTGGTGTTCTTTATCTCAGCTTTCCTTACGTCTTATCCCTCCCGTCAGAATGGAGAGGCAGGTGCCATTGCCAAGATTTTCACTTCTCCTAGGCCATAGGGGTCCAGTTTGGCACATGGGGTTACCATTAATTTCTCCCTGAAGCGGTCTTGGGAAACTGTAACTCCAACAGCATCCCATAAAATCAATCAGCATTAACAGTCCATTTGCTGGGCTGTAGAAACCAAAGAATGGGGAAAAGGATGGGACTGTGCCCAAAGTTGGACAACTTAAGAGCTGTCATCTTTGTTTGATGTTGCTCCACAGGCTCTAGAAGTTTTCTGTGTTTCCCAGGGTGGATATCTGCTGGCCCAGCTCTTGAAGAGAGAAACCATGACCCAGCAAAGGTTTCTTGGTCCTTCTGAGTTTAATCTGAATTCCTGGTAAAGGTTTGCAAAGGCTTTGTCAGGGCTCGGAGTACATTGATAGACCTTAATCATCCTGGTCAGTCTCACCTGGGACCTCCAACCACACTCTCCACCCATGGGCCCAGGTGCTCTACTTAAGCTTGTCCCTGGGCTTTTGCTGCCTGTGTAATGCTGGAGAAGTAGCTGTCTGTGGATCAGCCACTGTTATACATGCTGCTGGTCTTGTTAATTCAGATGCCAATGCATGTGCTGATTTCCTAGCTTGCCCTTGGCCCTACCTCATGGCTGTGGTAAGTGATGTGCTGAACCTCGGTGTTCCTCATTAGTGGAGAGTTCTCAATGGAAAGGAGAGGAAAGCTGTGGTATGGGTTTGCTTAGGTTGGATCTGGAGTGTCTAGCACTGAAGGCTTCATGCGTGGCAAGCTTCTGACGTCCTGCTTGGTGCTGTCTTATGGTGCAGAGCTGCGAACAGTTAAGAGTTTCGGTGTCATTCTGTGCTCATGGTCACACGATAAGGGCCTTGTCCTGGTATGGTCTCCAACAATAAGTATGTTGCTTTTGGATTCTGTTGAAGACCTGGCTGGACAACAGAAAGCTTGCAGTGATTCAGGCCAGACTAACCCACACACTGGGACAGGTCCACTGAAATATTGATTGTGGTTCTGTGGTTATTTTTTATGTATTGATTTATTATTTGTTTGTTTTAATGGCAAATTTTACCCTTTTCCTATGCAGTAGAAGTGTTATAGGAATTCCCTAAAAGGTTTTGGATCTGAGGAGAAACATCTGCTGGAAAAAGGGAAGAAGGGAGGGTTTGATTTGACAGAATTGTGAAATTGAGTGGGAGAATTACTTAAAGTTACCTTCAGGCCTTTATAGAGAGATGTACACCATAAGTAGGTCAAGTCAGGTAGAGACTTTTTGTGGATATTTATGTATAAAAGGGTAATTGTACACAATCTTAATTTTTTTTTTTTAAGTTTTCCCCTAACTTTTTATTTTTTTGGCTCTTACAATAACAATGGGGCCTGCCAATAGGTGACTTTTGGCTCACTCCCCTGTGTAAGGGAAGAATATCTTATCTGGCTTCTCAAAGCCTCAACAAACTTGTCTTCTGTGGCTGTGAATAGTTACTGTTGTACTGCACAAACCAGAACTGTTAGGCTCATGGACCCTGTGGCTATCAGCCAGCATGTCACTGCCCCAGTATCTGTCAAATCTCCCTGCTGCTTTGTTCAAGGACTATTTGTGCTGCTGTTGTCTCTGTTTCCTCTGGACAGACCCATGGTGTTGTGCAATTCCAAGTTTGTGTAGTATCTACCTGGATGTAATTGTTTTGGCTTTGCATCTAGTACAGTCTGTCATTCTGCAACCCTGAAACTCCTGCAGGAGACCCAGAGATTGCATCACATATCAAGGGGAAGACTGACTGATAAATATATTGCAGTGAGCAGGGAATAGTGTCACTTGCTGTAAATACCCTCCTACACTTTGTAGTGGTGCTATTTCAACCCAGTGGTTTAAGTATCTGTAGAGAAGCTTCCACACTTGATTTTTATTTATTCCCCTCCTCCTTCTACTCTCCTGTGAGGTCAGAGTACTTCCTTCTGTATATCTGGCATCTCCTGAATCACTTCTGTGGAGAATTCCTCCAAAATTTCCAGTACACCTTAAAATGATAAGCGAGTTTTCTTAATTAAAATATTGTGAAGAAAGCTTCTGATAAAGTCACTGGTTCATTCTTATGTTAGAAACACTTATCTTCAAGTATTTTTCAAGAAGTTTCAGCTTTTACTATACCCAGTTTCTATTTTTTCTGATTTTATCAATCTCAAATCTTTTTCATTCTTGGTTTTCTCCATCAGGAGCTGCTATGAGACGGCAGAGCAGAAGGAAAGCACATCATCTAACCGCTCTGATTATCCCCTGCTGCTGTTTGGCATCCACACATACTGTGTATTGCAAGAGAAAATCCAGACCTGGAAGCAATCTGCTGAGGATTTTAGATTCTCTGTTTCTTTCTTCCAGTCCATTAGGCCAGAAAGGGAATGACAGTCAACAACTTTTTCATGTGGAAGTGTAGTCCTGGGATTTCCCCAGATTTTTACCCCAGCTTGAGCTGAAGACCAGTTTCAAGCTACCAGTCATCCTTGGCTGAACCTGTATTCTGATTTTTCAGGGCTGATTTCCACCCCTTGTCACTCCTATAATATCTCATTTGCACTCATTTGGGATGTAGTTAGATCAGGCCCCAACACAGGTCAGGTTTTTTACTTCTGATAGTTACTAGTGTCTGGACACAACATAGCTGTAATCTGTAAATTCTGATCAATATTTTAATGACTTGATAAGAAGATGTGATTAGAGCTGAACAGATATAATCTGCAGGAATTAACAAAGTGAAAGGGGGTTACAAATCCATTGGAATGACAGTTGTAGCTCAAAATAGATCGAGATGATATTTGAGATATGAGAAATAAACTGAAATTTGTCAAGTAATATTCAGTATATGCAAAGACTGTGTAACTAAGGAATGAAAGAACAGTGGCACTATATAGGAAGGAGGGCAGATCTCAAACCAAGTCAGTAATGTTGCACTCTTGCAGTAAGGAAACGTTTGAGTCTGGAGTACATCAGTGCCAGGGTTGCTGTGGAGATGGGAGGTCCTTGCAGCTCTCTGATGTACAACAGTGAAGTCCCTTCTGGTACTGAAGGCTGTCCATAGAGCTGGAAACCAAAGCCTGTGAGGAAAGGTTGAAGAATTGCTTTGTAGGAAAGTAGAGGAGAAGATTATGGATGTAAAAAGCTTGGTTTAAGAAGCAGCTAACCATCTGTTTTCTGTGCCCACCTGCTAACAAGCAGAAAGAAACAGGTATCCCTAGGATGGAGGGAGAGTATGCAGTAAAAGCTCTTGTTAACTCATGGAGCATACAAGTACCAGTAGAGTACTATGCAGCTGCTGGAAGCTTGGTTCACGGTGTCTCAGAATATGTTGGACAAGGATGGTCTGGATGCCTTGTTTTGACAGGGGAGTTGGGTTGTTGCATTGCTTATTCCCCAATCTCTTTATGTGTGTCTTTCCAACCTTTTCATTTGCCTGGAAGCTGACAGTGCAGTGGGTACTTCAAAGGAATTTATCCTTTGAGGTTTTTCCTTTTTCCTAGTGGAAAACCTCCAGAATCAATGAAGGTGCATAGCGCATGATATGTGTTCACCCATCAGAAAGCAAAGCTATCTAGTTGTCTGATGCAAAATGCTTTGAAATAGCCTTTTTGGAAGATGATTGATTCTCAAACAACTTTTACAAAAGTGCAACAGAGATCACTGCTCTTTGGTGCTGGAAAAAAAAAAGGATTAAACTGGCACTTCTTAGGTGAGGGATCCTTGGGGCAGGTGTTCCCCGCAGAGAGGCAGCACAGCACTTTCACCAGCCACCAGCTTCTGTATTCCAACCCATGCCACTGGCAGCTCAGAGCTCTCACTCTCTGCAGCCCTGGCATGTGCATGGCTCGTTAGCAGCAGCCTGGCAATCAGGAGAGCCCACTATGGCAGCAGCTGTTTTTCCAGAGTTGTCCCACATGCAGCACAGTGTGAGGGCTGTTTGCCAAGGTGAGGCACTCCCTGCAGCTGGCTGAGATGGAGTCTGTGGGTGATGGGGTTGGTCTTCACCAAATGCAACCAGCTGGAGCATATTTTGCTTCCTTGCAAATGCTTCCACCTTGCACTTTTGCCTGCCCAGCTAGTAACCCTCCTCCCTGATGTATATGCAGCCAAGTACCAGGGAGCAGATGGAGGAAGAGCCATCTGTCTTCTACCAAGTTCATTCCCAGGTTGGAGCTGGGGAAGCTGCTGGAACAAAGGATGGCATCGCTTGGGAGTGTCTAGACTAGGGAGTTTGAGTGTTCTAGAAGTCTTAAGCTTGCTTCTGCCAAGCTTATTGGCTTCCCAGCAGCAGGTTTCCCAAGCTGCTGCACTCATGTGTGTTCCTTAATAACTAAGATATGGACTCCAGCCACTCTCCCTGTCTAGGGATCTTCTACTGGACTCAAGTGGACCACAGCTTGTTTTTCCCCTCTTCACTCCACACTGCTGCTCTTTTGGTAGGACTGTGTGGGCCACACTCATGGGTAGGACACTCTGTTCTTTAATATGGTTAAAACAGCCAGACCCTGGGGTGCTAGCTGAGATTTTCCTGGCTCATGTTCTGCTTTGTTCCATGTGAGCTCCACACAGCCCAAGCTGCATGGGGGTAGTCACCAGGGAACTGGGTCTGGCAGAGATGAATAGAGGATGTGAACAGTTCCCTTGGTGCCCTTTTCCCTCAGTCTTGTTTCCCTCTCAGCAGGGGGAAGCAGTCTCTGTGCGGCCCTCTGCTGATTGCATTGGGGAAAGTCATTAAAAAGAATTGAAAAGGAAACAGGAAGAGAGGGAAAAGAGTGGAAATAAACCCAACTTAACAGTCTCAAACAGTTACAAACTCAAAAGAACAACATGATCTTCCTGCTCAAAGCTCTGGGCCACCCTTGCCTGACAGCAAAGAACAGCAGTGCTCCAGGGATTTACTGGGAAAAGAGAGGAACACCTTGGCTGTGTTTCTGCTGGTGATGATGCGGACTGTGGGGCTGGTTGTGGAAACTGTCATCTGATGGTACAGATAAGCAAAGCAAAAAAAAAAAAAAAGAATTACGCACAGTTGATTCATCCATCTGCTGAAACAGGCAAGGGTTCTGTATTCTGGCTTTTGGAGAGGGAGTAGATACTTGCCCAAAGCAAAGTGGAGGAGAAACACTGACCTACTGAGATGGGTAACAGCCTCTGTTAGCAACAGCTCTAGCTGGGGAGCAGAACAGTGGGATGGAGCTCCTTGTTCTTCCTGCTCTGTCTTCAGGGAGCATTTGAGCTCAAAGGTTATGAGTGAGTGTCTGGTCTGAGAAGATTTATAATCCAAATTCAGTACCATAAAGGTTTTCTCAAAATAGTTTTGAAAGTTCAAAATAGCTATCTTGAGATGCAGAAGTCTGGGTTCTTGCAGATGTCAGCCACTCTTTTGGTCTGAATCATGAATGAATGTGAGCAGTTATCTTTAAAAGGCTTGATCTTTGAGTACTGGATGAGTGTTCGCAACCTGAAGTTTGTAAAACACTATGGAGGCCTGTCCCAGGCTCTTTACCATCTTCACTTCCCTTAGCTTCTGCTTCAACGCCAGCCTGTACCTACCTTAACACATTGTTATAGGGCTCTGGGGCAAAGGCAGAAACTTAGCAATGAGGTAAGTTCTGCTAGTCAGAAGATCCTGCAGGCTGGTAATAGAGATGGTGGTGAGAGAGCATGACAGAGCACCGACTGTGAAGATAAGTTATAGAGTTCATTCTGAAGTTCTGTAGGACACATGCTTGCCTGGTTGTGCCACAGTCCCTGGTTCAGGTTCCTTCTCAAGCCATACAAATAACAGTATTTCCCCTTTGTTTATTTCTTTATGTTGCAGCTCAGCTTCCATTTTTTTTCAACCAGGAAAGTGCCTGGACCATTTTCCTATTAACCCTGCTTGCCAGAGTTGCAGTGAGGTAATTAGGAGCTGCAGATGTTTTTGTGCATTGATTACCAAGGTTTAGGCTACAATTTACAGTAATCCTTAAATCTAGCATGGTGGCTGCCCATCAACATTGTGGATATCATAGAATCTTTTGGGTTGGAAGAGCTCTTTGGAGATCACTTAGTCCAACTTTCCTGTAATAAGCAGGGATACCCTCAACTGGATCAGGTTTCTTAGATCCCCATCCAACCTGACCTTGAATGTTTCCAGGGATGGTGCATCCACCACCTCTCTGGGCAACCCGTTCAAGTGTTTCACCAATATGCTTGTTTATGTCTCACCTGGCATGTTACCTTTTGATAACAAGCTGAGGCCAGAATGTGAAGGGGTTCTGTTGACACTGGGGAGGTTTGGATCATGTACTGAAAGAGATTTAGCTGCTGTGTAAATTATGCTTTCCACTGGTGCACATTTAATAGCTTGCATTAGTTTATTTACATGCATATTCTGTATATTAATGAGTATACAGTATATTAACATGTGTCTCTGCATTTATATGGCTAACTGTATTATTTTAAGTATAACTGTGTGTTGCGGTTTATCTTTACAAAGATTATCATTATTGGGGTAAAATGTTTATCATTTTAATGCACTCACAGTTAACTTCTAGTTCAGTGCCTGATTCCGTGGAAATATATGGTCCACAAACATAGGTCAGTTAAGTGTATTTAGTGGCAGGTTTCCGGGGTTTGTTGTGAGGTGTTGCATTGTTAAGTGGTGTGCTGGATGCATCCCTCCCCAGAGGTATTTCTGTGGGGTGTTTTGAAGCATTCATTCTGAGCTTCACCACAGGGACAAGGGGGGGGGGGAAGGAACACAATTTATGTTTCTCAGTATGCGATTGTGCTCTCGAAGCACTTCAGAGTGAAGGTGCATGATGAGATACATACCTTTGTCCTGTGTATTTCTGTATGATGATAATATGCATGCACACATGCACTTACTCGTACAGGCACACCCCCTCCAGGCTCCAGTGCGTGTAGGAGAGTGTGTGTGTGAATGCTATTTAAATAAAAAAGAAAGGAAGTGAATCAGGGTCGTTTCCATTTTAATTGTAAAACAGATAAGCACTAAACACTTTGAAAAAGTAAATGACTTGAGAATAATTACTATCTATTACTCTGCGTCCCAGGGGGGCAGTTGGAGGAGCCCAGATGGCTACAAAAATGGGATTTAGCAGAAAATTGAAGACATTATTCACCGTAACACATTATCAATTACCTTCATATCAATTACAATAACCTTACATTAGAAGAAGGGCCAGGAGACTATCTTCAGCCCCCAGCCTGAATAGTAATTGCACTACCCCTATAGATGTTGTGTGTGTGTGTTAGAGGGTGGGGGGTACCACGGGGTTGTGCAGGGGTTCTGGAAGCTCCCACTGCTCTGGGGCAGAGCATAATAATGGCTCAGGGTAGTTCTCTCTCCAGTCACCTAACGGAAGGTTTTTCTCTGTCCTGTTTGTGTGGTCTAATAGCTCGAAGGGCAGCTGATGTGGCTCCTTCCAAGAAATTCTGCTTGGCTTGTCATTTGGGAAGTCTGAGTCTCTATGCAGAGACTGCTGTTTCGCACCAGTGTCCTTTGCTTTCCTCTTCTCCTTTTCAGTCATTTCAGCCAAGCTGGTCAGTTTATTAATGGGGGGCTGGTATGCATTCTGAGGTCCTTTTCTTTAGGACGTGGGTTTCTTCGCATAGGGATCTGGCTCCTTCCCACCCTGTGCAGGAGGTGGGAGTTGCTCCCTCTGCCAGACCCAGCAGTGGCACCAACTCGTGTTTACTGTAAACTCTCAGAGAGGTCACACAAGGCCTTGGATGGGATATGGAGATAAACCAACCAAAAAAACAACAACAAATGTAAATCCTCTCCTTTTCTCCAGGGATGGTGGAAAATGAGCAGTATTGAAGTTGCTTCAGTAGGCTGGTAGCATGAAGGTAGCTCTAAGGACATCTTGTTGCCTGTGTCTTGTTGCCAGCTGGGACAGCCCTTGAAGCTGGTGGTAGGTCAATGCTTCTGACTGTAGCTGACTAATTCTTCTGGCTTGCCATGGTGCCATTCTGAAATTCCATCTTAGATGTGGGCTTGATCCAACTGACCTGAGTGTTTACACATGCAACACCCAGATCTGGTTGTCATTGTCCCATTCTCTGCTGCAATCCAAAAAGGTTTCAGTGCCACGGCACCCTGGACTAGGCACGAATGTGTGTGTAAGACAAGTATTCGGACAGATCAGGGCACTTATGAGTTAAACTGTTGGTGACACTCTCTCCAACCTCCCCCCCTTTCCCAAATATGCAGTGGAGTGTCCAGTGGGTTAGTACAGAGAGGACTAATTGCTATTAAAAGGCTTTAATCTGGGAGATTAGTGCTGGCTCCAGGCGGTGTTTGCACACGAAGGAGATGTTTCCGATGAGATGAGCTAGAATCCGTCCCTGCTGTTTTGTTGATAGAAAATCATCTTCCCCTTGGTTTTTTCTCTTTATCTCTGTCTCTCTTGCTTTCTTTTTCTCTCTGATCATTTGCTTTTGCCTCTTCCTTGAAGTTGAGCTGAGAGCTTTATTGGTTTTTTTTTTTGGAGCAGCAGCCCTCTTTGACCTTTGGGATCAGTTGTCTTTGGACATACTCAGACATACATGCGTGAATGCATAGGTGTGACTAGAGTTTCCTGCTTCAGAGTCCTTCAGGAAACAGAACCTGATCAGGAGAGGTAACAAATGTATTTTCCACCTGCTTGCCGTTGAGTCTCTTGTGGGTCCGTGAGGGCCTGCAGAACCCTTCCTATACCATGGGTCAGACTAGTCCTCATCTTGGCAAAGACTTCATCCAGGGAGCATCAAGAAGAGGTGTTGCAGGCCTAACCTCCTAAAGTTCCCTACAGAGATAATTAGTGTGATGTGATTAAATGATTGCATATGGGAAGATGTGGAGCATTACTGGACCTCTGGCATGACCCAGGAAATATCACTATTGACTTTGATGAACACTGGATCAAGCTCAATGGAAATTAATTTGATAACATGCCAGATGTGTCCAGAGAGCCTGTCCATGAAGGAGACATGTTTGGCCTGGGAGCACAGAAACCTTTGTGCTGCACTTGCTGGAGGATCCAAAAGTGGAGATGTTTATTCTGAATTCACTGTTAGAAATTCAAGAGGTCTTTCAGGTCTGACTATCAGGCAGATAATCCCTGCTGCTGCTATGGTCTACCTGGAACTTTCACAACATCCTCAGGAAGTTAAATGCCCATTCTCTTTGAAACGCATAAGTATAAATGGACAGTGTAGACATTGTATCCCAAAGAAAAGAATGTGCAAAAACTTGAGGAAAAGAGGAGGACTAGTAGAACCACTAAGTTGAATGGCCCTTCTGGCCTCAAGGGTGACAAGCAAAAGCTATGAAAGAGAAATGTTTAAGATGTAATGAGTGTCCTCAAATTGGTGATGTCAAGAATCAAGGAGACAGCTGGGCAGGGAGGAGAAAATTGGTTCTGGATCTTCTGTTCAAAGAGATCAAGGCTTTCCAATGAGGAAGCACTTTGCAAAATGTCGTGCATCATTCTTCGGTGTGCTATCTGAATATTGTGGGCTTTGCTCTTTAGCAGGATGCTGCTGGAAACTTTCATAGTGGTTATTTTCACCATGAGGAGGTATTCTTAGGAAGTGTAAGCTAGGCATAGGGAGCAGACAGGGAAACCAAGCTGCCTCTATTGGATGCAGTATGGGTCTTCAAAGATGGTTGTGGAGCCTGTTGATTTGCAAAGTGGTGTGGGGGTATGTTGGTCTTTGTTTTTTTGTTTTGGTTTGGTTTTTTGTTTGTTTGTTTTTGTGTGGTTTTGTTTGTTTTTGTTTCAGTTTGTTTTTTGTTTTTTTTAAGAGTCTGAATCGGATATGAAGTGTCACAGCATGGGTTTGCTTAGAAAAGCTTCGTAGCGGGCTGGAATTTTGTATAAATGTATTTATTTCTTTCTCTCCCTCCTTCCCTGCCTGAAAATCTAAACTGTTACTGTTAGCCAGCAGGAGGGCAGACCTACTGCTTGTGTAAATTGCTCTAGTTCCATTGCTTGCACTTGTTCCCTCAAGTTTGCAGTTGATACTGGTGTAACCAACATAAGGATCTGGCCTGTAGCATGTGTTTGTCCCATCTGCTGTCCAGCATGTTAATTTTAATGGAAGACACGAACTTGAACGGACTGTGGATTTTTTTTGTTGTTGTTTGGGGTATTTTTTGTTTGTTTGTTGTTTGTTTGTTTTCCAAGGAGGGGCCCTTTTTCTTTTCAAGAGCCAACTGCGAAGCCTCAGGAGCCAGATTCTGAAAGGCAGTCAATGCCAGGATCAGGAGGAGCTAGAAACTTGGGTCCTGGTGGTTTCTGTCTTGTGATCCGATAGTGACAAGACTATAGGGGAGGAAATGTGTTAGAAATTAGTTCAAAAGCAGTGATGATGTTAAAGATTTTTTCATATTAACATAAAAAATTGCAAAATAGGTCTCGACTGAACTGAGCCTTGAAAAATCCTCAAAGGGGTTAGAAAAGTGGGACAAGCAGCATATTTCCACCACAGTTGTCAACAAAAATAAAAATAATGAATAAGGGAAAAAAAAGGCAACAGGTAGGAGAGAAAGGGTCTGTTTCTTTGGCTGATCGATCCTCTTTATCTCTCCTGTTTCAATAGGAGTAGAAATGTGCCAGGTAATGGTACAAGTGATTCTTTTTCCCAGTATTTGATGGTACGAATATTTACATATATTAATACCCAGGTTTCTTAACATGCCCAGTGATCTTGAAAGTCTTGTTTTTGGGTGCAAGTTTGGAAATACTTGAGATTTTCTAAATGTTAAGACATGAGCTTACAAAAAAAAAAATTACCAAACCAAAAACTATAATCCTATTTTAAGTGTCCTGAAACTGGGAATTTAGATTCTATCTTCAACTGTTGTTTGCTTTTGTTAATGTTTGTTTCTTGATTGTTACTAGTCTTACTCAAGTGGCTTATTGTGCATTTGGGTTTTTGATTTTTTTTGTATGTTTCATGAAAACTACCGTGTTTCTGAAATTTCTGGCACTTTGAATCAGGTGAGAATATGACAACGTCAGATGTCTTTTCAGTTTGATGTCTTTTCTATATTTCTATGTCCAATGTGGTAGTAAATCAGAATAAATAGCCTGAGAACCTATTAGAAGTGTAAAATTCAGAAGGTTCTCAGAATCTATGATATTACAGGGCATTTTAATGATTTTTTTTCAGTTAATCTTCTGATTTTAGAAAATAGAGCACACCATTTTTGAATGGCTTCTGTTGAAAATATCACAGATAGGCTTCTGGTCACTTCCAAATACTTACAGAAATGGATATTTTATTGTATTTACCTCACTGTGTAATGGTAGCCCCAGGGATCTGCATGGGGGCACTTAGAAGGAGTTGGCCTTGTGGCATTTGGAGACATTTAAAGCTCTGTGTACTGAACCTCTTCAACCATTGTGGTGAAACTTGACTTCAGAGGAATTTGAGCCATGTCCCACATCCAGGAGTACCCCTTGAGGCCATGGGAGAGCATGTTTTAGGGAAAGAGATGCACTGATATTTAGAGAAAGCAGGAGAGATGGTGAATGGTGCAGGACCAGAATGGGGACAAGAGACTTAAAATGGGTGCATATAGGACCATTGCAGGAGGTGAATTCCAAATAAAGAAAGACTGTGATGCAAACATTGGAATTGGAATGCTCCATGGACACAAGGCAGCAGGGAGCTCACTCAGTAACTAACTAATCCCTTTTCTCTGAGCTGGAGCTAACCAAGGATGGAACTTGCCTCTTCTAGCCTGGCAGTGGCTTTAGAAATTTTAAGGAAATTTAAATTAAACCTGGCCCCTGATGGGTGTTCTGTTTTCCCAAATGCAATTAGCCAATCATGACTTCTCACTTAACTGCAGTGAATTTAATTGGATCAGAAAAACAACAGGAAGGATGGAAAATTACAGGAATTTACTTGGTATTCAGGGCGGAGCCTTGCCGCTGGGATCATCACCTAGCACAGGTTGTAGAGTTCATCAAAGTGTAAAAAATTCATGAATAGTTAACAATATTATGTTTGGAGTTTTTTTTAATCTTTCAAGCTACAAGTATCCACATGGAAAGCTCTAATCACAGAATCACACAATCACAGAAATTAGGGGCTGGAAGGGACCTAGAAGATCATCTAGTCCAACCCCACTGCCTGAGCAGGATCATCTAATAACAGATGTGGTGGCCCATTCTGCTGTTCCCTGTGTACTCTAGCTGATGAGATTTGGGTATATGCAGTGCTGCCCTCTGCTCTTGATGGTGTGAAGGGGCTTTAGAACAAGTGAAAGGCCTGTGAATGGCCTCCAGGTCTTTAAAGTTGAGCAAAGGCTCAGAGCTATGCAAAACCAAGGCCTTTGGACAATGGATTTCTTTTGGACTGCCATTCAAGAGTGCAGGGGCAGTAGTGGAACACGATAGTTCCACAGTGCACATTCCTGTCATGTTACTGGACATGGGGTATCACCACCAGATGAGCTTTAAAAGACACATCCCAGGGTATCAATATAACAATGACAACTCAGTGGCACCAGCACAAGACATGGTGCTGATGGAGATCTAGCAATGCTACTGGTAGGGTAAACGTCTAAACGGATGTGTTGTGGGGTTGCTCACTGGGATGTGAGAAAGAAGGGGCATGGCTGGCATGTCCAATGTTTTTAGAGCATAATTTGGAATGGGATTTTTGGAGATCAAAGCATACATAAAAAGAATCTAGGTTAGTGATTTCTATTCTTTATTTTACTGCTTGCAGGTTGGTGATGAGCAGTATATAATAACTACAGCACCAAGCAAAACTTAGAAAAACAGAGAGGGAAAGACAACTCTTCCTGCTTTCTGTACAACTTGAGGGACTTCCCTTTTACCAGAACAAGCTTGATCATGCAGGCCACACTCCATGCATGCTGATGCCACTTCCTATCCAAGGGATGCCTTGCAGCCTCAGTGAATGTTGATCTGGATTTACACGACATAACAGGGATCAGATTTTTGCCCGCTGGGAGCTGTCAATGAATGCAAAGTGTGACGTAGTGCTTATCTAGCATGCACACGAGGGACCCTGCTGCAAATCAGGAATGACTTCACTAAATCCAGTGGAGCTGAACAACCATAAATGAGCAGAATGAGGCCCACGTATTATCCCAGGCTAGCATGCTATCTTTAGCAGGCCCTAATGAATTCAGCTGCAGCATGTAGTCATTAATCCCAGTGGAAAGAGCAGCTCACCATTACATGACCTGGGATTCAAGAGTTTGCTATTAATGCACCAGGCTGCTGTTGTGATGCAAAAACCTTCAGGGCTCCAGGCCTGAGGGAAATGTGCGTTAGCCTGGACTCAGCCTAAATCTCAGCAAGGCTCTTGCAGCACCTTCTAGTCTGGCTAAGCAGAAAGGCTGGTAAGAAGGGAGGAAAGGCCAGGGTAATAGATGGCACACGGGGCCCTGAAATTGTTTATGATGCAAATATCTTTAAAAGCACCGCATTGCCTCCTCTGGGAAAAGGAGTTTAAAATTGAAGTCTAATGATAACAAATGATTGTTAATGAGTTGTCTAAACATAATAGATGGAAAGAATTAAAAGCCTAGAATAAACAGGGTTTCATTAAGGCACAATAAAGAAACAACACCAAATTCATATCTTAAAATAAGTGAGTGCTTGTGGTCTTGCTTGGAGTGGAGGGCACTGAGGTGGGTGCATGGGCTGCGGAGCCAAGACCTCCCCTGTCCCGATGCTCTCTGTGTGAGCTGGGCTCTGGATGCTGGGAGGTGCTCTCTTGGCAGGAGCAGCTTTGTAGTGGCTGTGCAGAACTTCTCCACAGTTTATGCGTGTCCCTGACCTGCAGCACATGAGGAATCCACTGTTTCACCAGCACTCCTCAGGTGCTTGAAAGCAGGTGCTTGCTCAAGTTCTGTTTAAGCACCTCTCAGTGCTGTCAGCACTCTGAGGTGGGGAGGGAGGCAGGTTTTGTTCAGAGGTGTTTACAGCTAGGAGATGGCTAGCGCTGGCAAGGGAAACCGCCAAGACTGCAGTTTGGACAGTCCATGTAGCCCTTCCTTACAGCAGCAAAGACTAGTTTCAGGTTCCACAGTTCTCCTGGGGAAACCTGGGCTGTTTCTAAGTGAGTCTGCAAAAGTTACTGAGAAAAGCAAGGTCAAACCAGCTGAACAATAATCTGTAGATTATTTTTTAAGCTCTTCAGAGTCTGTTCTGTTTTGTGTTGTTTTCCAAGAGCCCACAGATAAAATGGAAGTTGAAAATCACTCCTCCAGAAAAGTGTGCCACTGAGAATGAAATTCTGCAGAGATTTTACAAATTGTTCATCAGAGTGTTAGATGCCAAAAGCACATACAATATTTAATCTCTGTGTGTGTCAGATGGCATATTGTTGATAAACCTTTTTTTTCTTTAGACCAAGATTTTATTAAGGACATGTGAAGAGATGATCAATAATTCCTTTGTGGGTTTGTTTCCTAGACTGTCTATATTTGAAATAGTGACATTATTTTTATTTGTGTGTGGTGGAAAAGTTTGAAATTTCAAAGCTTTGGTGCTTTTTTTGTTGTTGTTGGTTTTGTTTGTGGTTTTTTTGTTTGCCTTTTTCCTATGCTTTAGAGTGGACATCTACCTAGGGTTTAGTTTTTAAATCATACTGTAGACAGGAGTAGTATTCTGCAAGCTCTGTATAGATAAAAACAAAGTCTCTGTATAGTCTGTATAGACTCTGGGAGTCTGATTTAGCTTTTAGAATTTTTTTCACTAAAATGAAATAGGAGGAAATGGACAAAACCCCTCAAAATGTGGCAAAAATAATGTTAAAGATTTCCTCAGGAAATGTCTTTTTTTTTTTTTGGAAAAAAACCCCATCCAAACATTAAAGACCCCTTTTTTTCTGTAGTAATTGAAAACAAAATTCTTAAAGATCTTTCCCTCCAGTCCCTCCTTTTCTGTTTGTTGGCTTAGGGATCTTGTTCATGTTTCATGTAGGATTTTGAGTTGAGCAGAGTATCTGTGAGAGCAGGAGTTTTTGCTGTGGTGACATGTCTGTGTTTCAGAATGTGTCCATGTCCAAGTATAATATGCTTGTCTTTACTGATGTGCTTTATGATGTGTGGATTGCAGATCTGATTGGTTCTTTCTGTGGGTTTGTAAAGCTGCATAGGGTTCGGCCCTAGAAGACCTCAGTCCTGACAGAAGCCCCAGAACAACCCCAGCATGCAGCTGGGGCTGGCTCCTGCCCCCTTTATTCATGTTAATTTGCACTCGACCCAGTGACTGGTTCACCTGAAGCTTCTGGGAATACTTGTGAACTGTGCAACACAAATGCAGAACAAACAAGGCTTGAAAAATCCAGGCAAGAATTAGCTCTGTGCAGTGTTAGAGCTTGGCAGTGTTTCCCAATAGGAGAAAGGCTTCTCTATGACACAGAGTGTCTTTTCTTGATTAAAAATACTTTTTATTTGAAAGATGCTACTTGAAAGTTTCTGTTGTTATTGGAAAATGCTCAAGCTTTCAATATGGATTTAGGATTTTTTTTTTTTTTTTGACAATCACATAGAAAAAAGTATCCCTCCTCTTCTTTCCAAATCAAGGGAAATCAAAGTTATAAACAAATGTTTTTTTCTATAGGAACAATAAAGCTGCTTAACATTTTAATTAATAATTACCATGAGCATTATTGTTGACACCCTTTTGTTAATAGAATTAATACAGATTAATACAGGCTAAAGCTTAGGTTTAATGTAGTGCAGTCTGAGTTTCTGGGGGTACTTGGTTTTAGGATTGGTCACATGAAAATTTGAGATCCTGCCATACCAGCCATGCAGAGGTACTGAAGAAGATGGGGTGAATATCTAGCTGTATTTGCATTGAAATGTCTATGTGACTGTGGGGAAGAAGCATGACCATGTGGATAGGTTGCTAGCCCTTCAGAGAGGGGAGGTCTGGAAGGTGGCAATCCTGTTCCTTGGCAGGCTGCTGAAGTTCCTTTCTAGCATAATGAGAGAAGAGGAAAACCTTCCAAACACTTCTTGTGCAGCTGTATGATGTCAAAATGTAGTCTAGGAGATCCTCTCTGAAGTTCCTTGGAACCACAATGTTCTCAAGAAAAACTTGGTCCAAATGGATCTATTTCCCCAAAATAGCTCAAATTTGGTAAAACTTAATTTGATTAAATGAAATATTAAAACATTATGTCTAACTCTAGTGAGGGGCATCACAAATGGCAGTGTGAAACTTGATTTGGCAAGTCTGGTGCCTGGCATCACAGACAAGCAAAAACCACTCCATGATTTAGTATGCAGGGATGTATGAATCCACCCGGATGTCTGTGTTTATTGAGCCTGCATCCCCAGCTGAGCAGCACAAGGAGCACCGGGGGGTTTGCACTTCTCTATGTTACTCAGACCCGGTGGATTTGTCTGGGTGTGTTGGCTTTGAAGCAGTGTGGGTGCAGGCAAGTGCTGTTTGATTAATGGCTGGTGTGCAGGTCTGAGAGAATCGCAGAATGGTTGAGATGGGAAGGGATTTCTGGAGGTCACCTTGTCCAACCCCACTGTTCAAGCAGGGCAACCCAGAGCCATTTGCCTAGTATCTTGTCGAGGTGTCCCTGCTGGTCTCCATGGCTGTGGTTGCAACCAAAAGGAAGATTATAAGGCTCAGTTAGTCAGCACTGGCCCTGCCAGTAAATCATTGTGCAGTTCAGGGTTTGTTTTTTTTCTTTTTCTTTTTTTTTTTTTCCCCCCTGGATTGGACTCCATAGAGATTCAGACAGACTGTGCTGAGCTGGTTCCATCTGCACCCAACCTGGACAGCAGCTTTATCTTGCCTTGTAAAACTGCAGAGCTCTGTGACAAAAGAGTTAATCTCTGCCTTTGTTTCTCTTCCTCTCTCTCTTCTCTTGCAGCGGGACTGAAAGGCAAGATGAGAGCAGATCCATCAGTGTCAGCTGCTTTCAGCACATCAGCACTTTTGGGGGGTTTATTGGGGACTAGCCCATCAGCAGTGCTTCCAAACCGCAGACGCTCTGCGGACAGGTCCCTCCTGCTCCACAGCAGCTAGGCAGCCTGGGGAAGCAACTCCGGGACCCCGGTGCCACTGGCCAGGGGCTATGTGATAAATGACTGCCGAAGGCATCTCCATGGCTAGGGAAGTCCAGAGGGTAGGCGAGAGTCAGGCTCCTGCGGAGGCAGCAATGAAACCATATTAATTTCTGGGCGTGTGTCCATGTGTGTCTGTGTATCTGTACAGTCTGAAATAATACACTTGACACAAACACACATGCTTCACTTCCAACACACAGAATGACATGGAAGAGAGGTGAAACAGAGAAAACAATCTGACTGACAGGTTAATGAAGCAGTTCATAATAGCAATGTATATTATCACCTTAGAAATGGCTTGTAAATACGTGGTTGCTTTACATGTATAAACATACTCCTGTGCCTAGGTATCTGTGTATAATACCTGCCTATATATGAACTGTATGTGCCTGTGTATATGCATATCTAAAAGGTGCATGAATGTGAAATGAATGCTCTACAGTAAAATCAAAGAATAAATAGAAGCTGAAAAAAAAATTAAGCTTCATTATCTTAGCAGCCATATATATCCCCTACTTTTTACTTTACTCCTGGGGCTGGAAGTCTTCCAAAGCAGTGGGAGAACTTAGGAGAACAGAAAACATCTCACTGACTTGCATCCCTAAACCCTTTAGGTACTCTTGAAAACTCTACCAGTGTGTTTTGGAATTTTGTGGTAGTGTGTTTGTGGGGTTTTTTTTTTGTTGTCGTTTGGGTTTTTTTGTTGGTTTTTTTTTTGTGTGTGTGTGGTGTGGGGTTTGTTTGGTTTTGGGGTGTTTTTGTGTGTGTGTGTGTGTGTGTGTGGTTTTTGGTTTTGTTGGGGTTTTTTTTGAGTCCCAGGGTCTTGGGTGAAGCAGCCTCAGCCTACCCATGCAAAGCTGGGAAGTCATGTTAGTGTGAAGAGACTGGTGTTTGAACCCGTATCTAATCCAAAGTTTTGACTAATTCTTTATCACATTGGTATGTCACTCTTTGAAAAGCTAGATGTATCTTTTACTAGGCAGATATTTGGATGTCTTTGTTTGCTTCTGTATTGTATATATCCGTGGGAATTTCCTGATGTACCCTCGACTGGGGCAATGTCTTACACAACAATCCTTTCTCTCTTTTGTGGGACCTATTAGCAAATATAAATAGCGACATACTGAGCTCTTGTGGATGGGCAACAACCCCAGGAGCTGAAAAAAGCAAGTTCAGCATGACTAAGGACCTTTAGCTTTTCATTTTGTGACTCTGCTTTTACTTGTAAGCCTCAATTTTACAGTAAGATAATTCCCCTGAGGATTTTTTTTCCTAGCTTCTCTTAAAGGAAAAAAAAAGAAGATTAAGAGATTTCTCTCACACACAAAGGAGTGTTAAATTTAGCAGTTCCCAGTAAAAGCCAAGTGGTATTTCTAAGTATCATGACTGTGAATGGGGAAAGAAAAATCAAAGATCCAAGTGTACTGAGAAGAGATCAGAACCAGAAGGTTCATAGAACCCAACCTACACAATGTAAAGTTGAGTTTATTGTATTGAAATTTGTCTCAGACTGGAACTCGTGCAAAAATCCTCAGAATATTCCCCTAAGAGCATGCTATTTAGCTCTTTCTGGAAAGAGTTATGCCAGGTGTTTTCTTCCTTGATGTGAATTCCAAGATAAAAGCTCTTAAGAGGTGGGATGTGTTCAAAGACTTCTGATATGACGTGTAACACTATGCAAGGAGCATAGATATACACATGTGTCTTGGGCAATGTGAAAATGACCATACTTGTGAGTCTTCAGCAACATATGCTTATGCTTTCACTATAGGAGCAAGGGCTCCTTTTATTGTAAGGCAACTAGAACTGTCTTGATTTAGCTCTTTTGATGAGCCTGTGATCCAAGTAGCTTATAGGCAAAACAGGTAAGCCAAGTATTTCTGTATTAATCTTATAGCTATGGAATAGAGGTTACTTGTCTCTGATCACTAGCAAACCTGAAGGCAGAAATGGAAATGGGACTTAGATGTCCGGCATGGTAAGCTTGTTCTTTTTGTTTCTTCCAGACTAGTCAATTATACCACAGAAATGCTGGCTGAACTTTTATATAGAAGCGAAAGGCTGCATATCTTAGTCTCTAGGAACATCATAGAACCATAACTGGCAATTCTCTGGGTTTGGGTGTGATTCGAACCACTAAGAATACTGTTCTGCCTAGCATCCCCTGTCCTTCTTTAAGCTCCTTCTTCCTTGGTCCCCTAGGATTCGAGTCTGCAGTTGCTCTTCACAATACTCTTCTCCATAAGATGGAAGTGAACAAGTTGACAAGCCTGGATGGAAGGAGATTAGGGCTAATATAAATATGATTTGTAGCCTTGATAATTAGTGTCCTTGTATCAGGGACTTGCCCTTAATTCTCTACAAGGTAAGACTGTCGGGTTCAAGTAGTCTGATGCTGCTTGTGCAATTCTCTCCCCTACCCCAGAGACCAGAGGGTGTGGGGGGAGTGTTGGGGGACAATTAATTTAATGTTGGAGCAGCAGGCTGAGGTATAGGAGCTGGCAAGGTCTCTCTGTCTTTGGTGGTAAGGAGGAGAGGGTTATGCACAGCAGTTCAGCTGTCTTCTACCATCCAGGCCAGCCAGCCAGATCCAAGAGGCCTTCCCCATCTGCTTGGCAAGCTCAGCTTTGCTGCTGTCAGCATTGCTGCTGAGAGCAGAAGCTGGGGATGGGTGAATCCAAATATCGGCATTGCACTGATATTGGCTGGAAACATTCTGCCGTATCTGGTGGCTGCCTTTGTGTGATATTCATGCTCATCAGAAAATTAATTATTCCATTCACCAGGATCTCTGAGTCAGGAGGATTACCTCTCAATACCTTGAGCTCCTCCTGGGGGTGGTGGAGGTGAGTGTGTGCGAGCACTTCTGTCTGCATGCCTGATTGCAGACAAGGAGTGTGTGGTGTGGACATAGATGTGTAAAGAGAGTAAGAGGTTGTACATGTCTGTGGGCACAGAGCAGGGGTTGCACGAGTGATGCAGAAATAAGGAAGATGCCTTGCTCTGTGTGCCTCAGGGAGGGTGCTCAGGGGGATACTGGGTGGCTTTGCATACCAGAGAGGAGTATTTTCCTCCAGGTAAGATTAGCTGTGTGCAGGGAGCAGCGGGTGTGGGACCTGAGTAGGTAGCATTGTGATCCTTGAATTTGCCTTTACATGTTTCAGGGGCGTACACATGGCCTAGACCATGTCCTCATGTTTTTCAGATCTACCTTTAGAAAGCTTGACTTGTGTTTGATGCAAGGTTAAAATTGCCCATGGTTTCCTCTGTATTTGTGCTGAGAACAGGAGAAAAGTTTGCGTGTATGCACTGAGTATTGAAAAGCTACATATATGGTGGAAGATCTGGTGTCAGCTGGCACTGTAATAGTACCTGTGATTTTTGGATGCATTTGACTTTGATTATGGCCCTCCTAGACATAGCTTCAGTTCTAGTCTTCCTGCTTTTAGAGCTGTGAGTAACGTACACCAGCAAGTAAGCAGAATTAGAGTTGTAATATTTAAAACCAAAACCTTTGCACCATAGTCTGAAAGCTTTTCAGAGATCCCCTAAGTTCACCAGAGGTCTTATCCCGCATGGGGCAGTAAGGTCTGTATAGTGCTGGGATTAGGGTTTTCTAACTGCAACAGCAAGGAGCAAGGTTTCCTGGAAAGCAAAACCACTTAGTTGTGGCTTGATTCCGAGAGCACCCTGATTGGCATTGCTAGGCAGCAAAGCACTGAATTTTAAGCTTGGGGTATTCTTGAAAATTTGTACTATTAATTGAAAGCTCATTAATGGCAAACATGGGATGACATTTTACATGGTTTAGTTTATGTTCTGTGAGTCATTGATACAACACAGCCTCAGCCACAAGGCAAGGAAGCTACTGCTGTAGCTGATAACAGGGAAGGAATAACAGCGCAGTTCCCAGTAACTGGTCCTGGGGCGACAAGGACAGCCCTTGCAAATGTCCGATCATCTCCTCACTGGTGTTCACTCATCCTGGGGTTAAGGGAAGTCTCAGAAGAAAGCAGACTTATTTGTTGAGGTAATAAGCATTCTGGTTTATTACCATTGGGCCTGAGAACTATGACTTCTCCAAATGTCTGGCATTGCCCTTAAAAAGGCCTTAAAACAAAGGAACTGATGGCACCATACTGGAAGTCAGTAGCCCCATGTCTAGAGCAGGAGATGTGATGTTACTCTAGATATGAAACTTCAGGTGTTGGACTGTGGCTTGTTTATCTAGTATAGTGTTTGAGTCCCATTCTTCCACATTTGAGCTGTGGGTCAAATCTGAGTCTGGTTTATATGCCATTGGGGAAGACGTACCTGTTTGGAAGAGAAGGGACTATTACTGCTAGTATCCTGAAAAAGCATATCCTTTTCCTCTGCTCAGCTTCATAGATGGTCCATTCCATATACATAAAAATCAAAATGTGATTACTATTGAAGCAAGAACATGTGTCTTCTATTCTTAACATATTTTTTAACTAAGTGGCATTGTTCAGTCGTGTGGATGTGGCTGCTGTGTCCACCTAGTCCATAAAGGATACACTTTCTTTAGGCAGGTTTCTGAAGACAATCGACCAGAGTTGTTTGCCTTTCTTACAGCCATAGGTATGGGCAAAGCAAGCACTGCTAGTCAAGGCACACCTGTTAGACACAGCCATAGTTCTGCAGCCTGGTTTCTCTGGGAATAAGCACAGGTTGTACAAAGCGCCAAAATATTTCTATCAATCCTTCTGGTCCCCTTTTCCCCACTGGTGATTTTTGTTGCCTGTCCTGTCTACCAGAACTTCCTGGGTCTTTCACAGACACATTAGAGTGTACTTGAACTCTATGCTGTCACAGATGGTGTTTGCTTGTGTTGCTGAGGTTCTTCAAGGAGGAAATCAGTCGTCTTAAGCTTTGTTTTGGTCTTCAAAGGGAGGCAAGTTTTTGGAGACTTTTCCTACAAAGCTTGGCCTTGGGTTGCAAAATCCACCCTCTGGGATGGAAAAAGCAAGGGAGATGATGGTAGGAAGCCACCCACCACCTGGGTCTGTAGAAATAGCAACACATCAACCCCCTTCACAAGGGAAAGTTCAGTTGTGGGTGCCAACTGGACCGTTCCTTGTCTGGACAGCCAAGAGAGGCTTATGGAGCTAAGCATCTGCACAGATGGAAAGTTTCCCATAGAAAGTCACATATTATCTGTCACTCATTCAGTGCTGCAGTCACACTTGGCAGCAATCAGCTGCTTCAGTGGCTGGAGCTGGGTACAAGTGAAGTCCTCTCTGCAACTGCTGAGAACTGTATAAGGGAAAATAGGCAGAATAGCTCCTCTGCACTGCCTTGTACATCGGCAGAATTATTTCCACAAAGGCTTTACAGGCACTGGGAATGATTCTAGATAAAGTGCTTAAACTCTTCCATCCTGGTTTATCAAGACCCCCCACAGCTATAAACTGTCTGCCAATAAATAAACCAGCTAGATGACATGAACGGAGACAGGCCAAGGTGGGATGGAAAGCATGGTGTGCCTTTCTGTCTTAATGGGCTTCTAGAAGGTGAAATAACAAAAGCTGTAAAGAGTTGTCAAAGCTTCCTATGTTGTAGTAATGAGAAATGGGATCTACTGTTTTGGTGTTTGTTTGTTTGTTTTTGGTGAAGTTTCAGCTGTGGCTAGTGGGATCTTCTTTAACACTTCAGGAAGATGTGGTGCCCTGGATGCCTATAGGAAGGTGAAATTTTTCCAGGCTCCATTGGAGAGAAGAATCCAGATATGTAACTGTAAAGTGTGGTGGACCCAAGGAAAGAAAATCCAGCGGTCATAGTGAGAGGTGTCATAGATTGTATGCATGGTACAAAATATAACTGCACTTGCCAGTTCTGGTTAGCAGGTTGCAGGAAGATTAAACCCCCACAGTCTGCAAAAGACAAAGATTGGTCAGTGTTGAGTAACACATGCTGCTTTCACAAGGGCCCAGACCTGGTTGCTCCTTCAGCACTTCATGACTATGATTTGTTACCCGGGTAATGTCAAGGCTGAAACTCAGATTAGACTCTTACTGTCACAGGTGCTGTTTTATATATAAGTTTCATGTCCAAAAAGAGCTTTCTCTCATTATTAACAGGGCATTATTTTATGGATGGACTGTTATAAAAGGCTGTGAGAAAACCACAAGTGTTTCTCTTCACCAGCTGTCCATGGTGCCCAGAATCTGACTTCCTTCAAAACCCAAAGTAAGGCAACCTACCCTGTGCATCACCCCACTGACCATTTAGACATCCATGTTTGCTCCCAAATAATAAGTAATCTAAATGACTCGTGATCTTTTGAGTTTGGAGGCTACAGAAAATGCCTAGGATTTTGTATGAATAGAAGACTCACATACAATGACACATAGAGCCTGTATTAGTGCCAAGAACTTGGCTTAGTTCAAGTCTTATGCCTTAGCTACATGATTGGCTTTCCTCCATGCAGAGTACTTGGGATGTTTCAAAAGGTAGAGGCAGGGTGTTCAGCACTATAGTATGCCTACAGCATGTTTTGGGATGCTTTGAGTTGGGATATTCCAGCTCACCACCACAAAACACAAGTTGCTGGAGCCTGTCTCAAGACTTGAACCTCAGTTCCATGCCCCTTCAAGCTATGCCAAGCTGCTTGCAAGTCTGTTTTGGAAGAAATTACTGAACACTTCCCTCAGCATGATGGCAAATCACCCCTACTGGTAACAGGTACTATCCAAGCACATTACATTGTGTTTATGGTGTTCAGCATGGAGGGTTGGATCCAGCCTGTTACGGCAGTAGGGGAGTGTGCCCTTTCGAGGCGTGAGCCTCACCTCTGCCATTTGTCTGCCTTTCTCTATTCTACGCTCCCAGAAGCAGCACTGATTGGTTATAGCCCATGTTTTAGTGGCCAACCTGCAAAGAGAGCCAGAAAAAGTTAATGTGGAGTTCTGGTCTACTCCCAGGATGCATTTGGGCTGCAGCCCATAATGATATGTATAATTGCAAAGGCCTGCCAAAAAAAGCAGGCTG
>JANHGL010001829.1:90111-92611 GCA_024611195.1 Ceyx melanurus
CCTCTGGGGGCTGAGGGTCATATCTCACTTTTCATGGGGTAAATTGATAGTGACACAATGAAATCAGTCATGATGAAATGGCTCCATTTTATTACAGTGAGAGAGGATTTTGGATCTGTGTTTCTGTTGTGGTGTCTCAGGAATTGTCCTTATACCACAGTGGTGGTTAAGCAAAGATTTCCAGTGGTGTTTTGAAGTCTCTTATCCCATCCCATAAACCTGACACTAAATTAATTAATCTGTTTTCAGACGTATTCTGCGTGTTTCTAGAGTTCTTCATGTTGCATCTTGTAGCAGCCTGTCCCTTCACTGTGGCTGGATTTGTTGTCAGACCAGAACAGTTGTGTTAGAGAATGAGGGAAGTGATACACAAAATAGATGATCTGCTTTGGCTGGAATTTCTTTCTTAGCCACCTTCCTCACCAGTGTGGGTGAAAGAGTAGTTTGGGAAGCATCACTAGATTTGTGATCATTTGCTTGTGGCTCCTAATGTCTATATTTCCTTCCCCTACCTCACCTGACTAAGGATTAGCTTCCAGTAATTTTCTTAACTCTCTTGAAAAAAAAATGCTGTATGTCCTTGGAACTCCAGGGAAATCAGGCACATCATACCCTGAGACTCTTGAACCTGAGCCTCTGCTTTCAGCTTGTTACTCTTGACTGGTATCTTGCCCATGCTGCAGTGTGGCATTAGAGCACTACTGTACACAGGATAAATCAACGGGTATCTGCAGATTTACACCACTAGAAGATTTGGCCCGGGTTGGATAGAGAGCAGAGAACCTTCCAACAGAGTCTCTTTAAAATAAACCACAAGCAAGTATTTCAGCCCAGTTATTTGGGCATTCAATTATGGCTTTTGCTACAGAGTAAAACCAGTTTTTCCAAAGGACACCGGTAGCAGCCTCTTAAAAAAAAAAAAAAAAGAGTTGTGGCCCCTCCCCAGTGACCTTTCCTTGTCAAATGCTACACGCTGTGATGTTCCTACACAATAGAGAACACTCTGGTCTCTGTGTACTTGGCAAAGGAAGAAATGGCTTTTTTAATCTCATTGCATGAATTATTGGCAAAACGTTTGAAGTGGCTCCAAGATTTCTCTCTGACTGACTTGCATTTTCTCAGGAGATTTGTGTAGTTTGGGAGTTTGGAACGTGTAACTGAGTAACTCGAGAAAGCATTTGCTACCTTTTGAAAGGCTGCTGTGTCCTTGCAGAAAAACCACTTCATCTGCTGCATCAACATCACTTTTCAGAGGACAAGTCTTGTTGGGTGTGCCATGCTGTGCCCCCCCACTCCTTATGCTGTCCCGCCTCAGTCTCGGTGCTGGTGTCACCTGGAGGCAGTGCCTCCTGCAGACACTGTCATGGCAGCCCTCAGCCCTGCTGTGGGCATGGGAGCAGGGCTCTGATGTGCTAGTCCTTGGGCATACAAAAGCGTGTGCCAGTGCTTTCCCTCAATAGTCTGCAGACAGGGAAGCAGAAGCACAAGCAGCAGGGTAGGGTCACGTACCAAGGAAGTGACAGAGCTGGGATTAAGTTCTCCTGCCACTGCAGCCTCATCAGCCCTGAGGTATGGGGAGGGTGTTGTGTTGGTAGCCAGCCCTTCTCTCTTTGCATAGTGCCACCCTGGGCTTGCTGGTGTGGCTCTGCCATGGGCCAGGTATTGCTCCAGGGATCCACACCCATCCTCTTTTTTTGGAGCATCCGTCTGGCTTCCTGCTGACCACAGTGAGTAAAGGGTTGTTATCTCCTAGGGATGGCCATCTCCCCTCTTTCAGTGCTAGGCTTCTTTTTGCAATATCAAAAAGGAGAAAGTGTGCCAGAACCTGCCATACTGCTGCTGGGGAGACTGACGAGGAGTGACAGAGCCTAAAACTGTCTGGCAGATTGTTTGTTTAATGGGCAAAAATGTTTTTCCAACACTATAGAGGACTTTGAATCGCAAATTAAGTCAATAACACACATTCACCTGTTCCTGCTGTGGAGTTCTTTTCCCTCTTACGCTGTGCCTTTGGTCGGCGACTCCATTAGTGCCCAGCCCGCCGCCAGCCAAAGGCCACAAGCGTGTGGCTGATTTGCCAGTCAGGGTGGGCAGTGAGAGAGCGACTGTGCTGCAGGGGCAGTGATCCCTGCAGAGCTGCCAGGCAGCAGGTCCAGAAGAAGAGGAGAAGGGGTCACAATGGCTTCATTCTTCACCATGCTCCTACTGGCCCCTCCAGCCCACCCCAGCAGCCAGCCCGGCCTTGAAGTCCTCCCTTCAACTTTGATTCCCTGGGCCTACAAAGTGGAAAATGAATTGGATCGGAGCCATGTGCTACCCTGCTGTCACCTGGTGTCATTTTTATTTTTCAGGCTGAATTGGCCCCAGAATATTGGCAGCTCTGAAATCGTAAGGATATCTAATCGGGTGATTTATGCCGAGAGGGATTTGAGCAGGAGCCAGGAATTGGTAGTCACATCCTCCTTCTTCCTAGCCCGGGAAGGAGCTTCCACTTTTGGTG
>JANHGL010001829.1:97611-102247 GCA_024611195.1 Ceyx melanurus
TCAGGGATGTGTCTTTGTGAGGGAGGAGCAGCAGTATCTGCAGGAGGGACTGAGGTGAAACCCAACATCAAAGGCAAGAGGCTGTCAGCACATTTAACTTTACAGAAACCCTTCTCCTAATAAAAAAGGAATGACCTCGTTACTACGGACACTAACAGTTCCCAGGGGAACACCCGGAGACTGCCGCTTCACATTTAATATTCACTTTACAAACAAATGGGAAACCTTGAAATAATTTCGATGTTGTTCTTGGCAAGTTGTTACAATGTTGTGTCCTTATAAAAAACATTTAAGAATTTATGTAGTGTGAGTTTACTTTTCATCTGCTGCTTTTCCTTGCTATCAATCTCCCTCTCACTGTCTGAGTCCTGTGGGAAAGATCAGAAGGCTCAAGGGGTGAGGTGCCAGCCACACCAGCAGGTTCAGCAGGAGGCACTGATAGGCTTGACTTTGAGACTGGACCTGTTTCTGGAGGAGATATCTAAAACTGTGTCTGTACCTGGGCCACAGAGAGCAAGCAATGTCCTATCAGGAGGCTGTGCGTGTATGATGGGTAGGGGAAGCTTTGAGTTGGTCACTGAGCTGGGGCAGGGTTGAAGAGGGGAGAGCAGGGTCAATGGATGCTGGAAGGATCCCATCTGCAGCAGCCCCATAGGCAGCCTGGTGTGAAGAAGCGTGGGGATGCAAGGTGGGCTGGTTTAGAACTCTTTTCCTTCCACTTTCCTCCTGGCAGGAGACACTACAGGCAATAATGCCAGGAAAACTAGCATGGAGCAAAACTGTGTCTCTTCCAAGACCCTGTGAAACAATCAGGAATATAGAGAAAGACATTGCTGCAAACTGAAAGAACACTTGAAAAGTGTGAGGCTCTTTGACTGTAGATTGCATGAGTGGTTTCTTTTAATGGGCTAGGCTTTCTCCCCAAGTTACCACAGTCTGAGTGGCCAGCAGTATTCCCCCATGCTCCTTGGTGTTGCTTTTGCTGTGTGGTACCTGAGGGAGTTTGAAGAAACAGTTTAATTGATTCTTATCAGGAGAAAATGCTCTGTACAGGAAATAAGCCCGAACAGCTGATGCCTCAAGCTATTCAGTATCAGCCCATAAAATCTCGCCCATACTTTAGCTAGTGTGCAGCTTGGGGGTACCCCTTCCTATCCTGGCATCTGCACACTTTGATGTGCAGGATCAGGTACCCATGAAAATATAAATACACATACACAATTTATCTCCCATGTGCCTATCCATACAGACACACAAAAAACACTGCTTCTGTGCACATCAGTATGTTTCTCCTTACTTGTCTCCATTTGGTCATACAGGATCATCCGTCCCTGGTGCAGATTTGCTACTGAGTCTGGCAGTTGTGTACAACATAACTTTATGCCTTGGGTACAGCCAGCCCTGAAACCGAACTGTGGGAAAGGCAGCTCATATTTGAATATCTGTGATTCATGCTGTACCTGTTTTTCTAGAAGTCTGCTTAGCCTCACTTCATCCCAGACTCAGTTTGTCTGAGCTCAGGATTTCTGACTATTGCTACAAGGCAAAAGGCAAGTGCCTGCTGTTCCTTTAGGCATTTGAGAAGAAGGATGAAGTACAGAAGAGGAAAATGTAATGATGGCATGTAGGGAATTATGCCATTCATTGGTACTCTAGGTATCAAAGAACTCACTAACAAGCAATTTGAAGAAGACATTTTTGAGCCATTTTAAAGGAAATTACTGAGTGCTGAGAGCAGGACAGTGCAGGAAGCTTCACAGAAGTGTGAGCTGTAGCTCAGGAGCTACCTTTCACAGTTGTGAGCTATGCAAGAACTACAAGCAGCTTTTTCTGCTTCCACACCATTCTCTGCAGATCTATAGGGGCAGGTATTTACTCTCTGCAGAATTTTGCAAGTAGTCCACCTCATGCTTGCAGAGATAAGTTTGCACAGAGGTCTAAACCAACTGTCATCCTTGTCTTCTATTGCCAGGAAATGATGAGGCATTTTTGCTTGTACTAGCTGGACATCTCTAAGAGGTATGTGGATCTAGCACTTTTTTCCCCCCCCGATCTTCGTTATTCCCAAATATTAGAGTGGTAATGCAAAAATTCTGTTCTGAAGGTTTGTCGTTAATTCGTCATTGAAAACCTTGGCTAATACTATCTTGAAAGTGCAGAGAAGATGCTCTTTAAAGCACTGCAACGAGATCCAGGCAGTCTGGTCCACTGCTACTTCTCTGTAGCCTAAATTTCATGTAGAGTGGAGCTGGAAATTGTATCTTCTTTGTAAAGACCTTAGAAATCTTATAAACTAAACAGTACAGGAAAAATCTGATGTTAATACAGAAAGATGTGCCAGATATCTCTTTGCTCAAATAATATTTTAAAAAAACTGACCTAGGTAAGTGGAAAAGGAGTTATCCTGTGTTAAACCTTTCTCCTGGGTTCAGTTCAGATTAATTATCACAAGCAGCTGCTGACCCAAGCAGCTGCTGACCCAAGCAGCTGGGAGTGGCTGCAGCTGGGCGGGGCCACAGCCAGGATAAACAACTGACCCAGCCAATGGGATATTCCATACCAGGCTGAGCCCTGCCCTTATATAAGGGGAGGACTCTATGTAGGCAAGGGTGCCTATTTTCAGCTTGCTTTGCTGTGTATCTTCAGTGAGGCTGGAGCAGGGACAGTTGGCATCTCAGGCACAGGTAGAGCCTACTACTTGTTTTATATAGTGTCATTAGTTCTTTTGTTTTGTTTTAATCTCTTTGTGTTATTTTATTAAACTGTCCTTATTGCAACTCCCAGGGTCTCACTTTTTTATTCTTCAAGATTTGTTATTCTTTTTTATTCTTCAAGATTTTCCTTTCAGTCCTACAGAAGGGTGTGTGAAAGGAGGGAGTAAAGCAGGGGGTGAGCAGCTGTGTGGTGTTAGCTGCCAGCAGAGCCTAAACCATGACAGCTTCAGAGCCAATGGTACAAATCACTGAAATACTGTTCTGCAAAGGTCCCAGGCACTTCTATAAAGTTGTACTTCACTGGGTTTTTCTCTTGACTTGTTCTGGCACATTTGCTTATTCTGATTCTCTGTTACAGCAAGTTTCATCTAAACACTAACAGGAGTTTGAGGATGTAAAAAGAGGAGTATACATTGAAGTGCAAGTGCCCCTTTATGTCCATGCCCACATAATTTGTAGATAATCCCACATGCACTGGTGATCATTTTGAGTCTTTGTGGGACACACCATCCAGCTCAACCTGCAGGCTCATGTTATTGCCAGTGAGAGAAAAGTAGGAGAATGACTTATAAAGACCACCTTATCTACTTCACTGAATGATCAGAGAGACTTCTAACATCTAACCTTGAGCAAAGATACAGCCAGGCAGTGAATTAAAAAATAGCCAGGTATGTGTCCAGAAATGCTAGTGTAACTGGACATTCAAATATCCATGTGCTACAGCATAAGAAAGGCTGGATTGTAACTGCTAGTTCAAAGAAAGACAGCAGGAAATCTGGGATCACCACCTGGCTCTGCCACAAATTTCCTTTATGTCCTTTCCCCCTTAATTTAATGTACCTGTTCCCTAGCTAAGGCAAGGAGACTATAGTACCTCTTATACCTTAAAACTGTGAAGAGAGAGGACTTGACTTTCCATGTTTTTATACTCCTGAGTGAGAGTCCATAGTAAGACTGCCCAGGTCTTCTGCTGGTCCTTAAAGTAATTATATAAAATATCTGGACCAACAATAAGATTTGGGGGTGAAGGATGTATTTCAACCTGGAATACAAAGTTTAGATATAGTTTCAAGTTCTAATTTCTTTTGTCTTTTTATTTTGGTTTGGTTTGGTTTTTTTTGTGTGGGTCACTGAAGTAAAATTCAAAATGCTTATGTCCTCCTCTTTTTAAATCAAGATAAAATCTCCTTTAAAAAACAAGTAACTACGCATTCAATTTTTATTCTTGATTACTTTTGGGTCTTTCTCTATCCAAAAGATTGCAGCACAGTGACACACCTGACAAATGCTTTAACCCAATCAGCTGCAGTCTTACAGAGAAACCTCTTTGCTGGATAATTCCTTGTGAGGCTGGAGGAGAAGACATTTTTCTGCAGCTGTCTACATTGGAGTGGAAGATTGTCCTCCTCCGGTGCCTGACCAATGACTTTTAAGAGTGTGGGGCCCTGAATGACCCAGCAGAGAAGTATCACCTGTGACCAAGGAGGTAAGAACCTCTTGGTGATATGCTGTTATTCTCTAGACAAGCCTTCTGCCTTTCTAGGCAGGACAGTGTGGCCTCTTTAACCCCTTCACTGGATCAGTGCTCCCAAATTAAGCAAGTAGCTCCTGGCTCCATAATCCAGCCTTGGGCATCCCCTCTCAGCCTGACACCCACATCCCCCTCTTCCTTCCTCTTCCCTGAAGCCCCCTGCTTGTGGGCTCCTTGATATTTTCCAGCCCTTCCCTAATGAGCACTGCAGAATTACAGCTAATTAAGGATTTAAATGAGGCGGGAGAGAGAGAGGGACCGGGAGACAGAGGAGAGAGCGGGGAGTGAGGGAGTGGGCAGAGGAGAGAGGGAGGAGAGGAGGGCAGGCAGGAGGGGGAGGAGGGAGCACCGCTACACCCCCGGACCGCGGAGCTGCTGCCGGCCCCGAGCG
>JANHGL010001830.1:3535-26421 GCA_024611195.1 Ceyx melanurus
GCAGGGGGGTTGGACTAGATGATCTTCTAGGTCCCTTCCAGCCCCTAATTTCTGTGATTCTGTGATTCTGTGATCCTCCTGCTCTGTGCAGGCATAAATTTGACTGCTCTAGATCCAGATGTATTTGGATGCTTGTCCATCATCACTTCTTATCCCAAGCCATGTCAGTATTGTCTGAGATGGTGTCACAGGAGAAAGCACTAAGTCTGTTGGCTTTGAAAGCTCTCAGGGCAAGCACCAGGGCTGGAGCCATGCCCTCCATGGCATTCCTGGTTTCATTCCTCCGCAGAGCAGAGAAGGCACCATGTCTCTGCCTCCCGTGCATCCCTGGCTGCAAAATGCAGGCGTCCCTCTCTTGGGAGCACCTTTGTGAGCTGCCAAACCAAGAAGGGAAAGGAAAGGGAGAACTCACCCATCGAAGGAATACTTATTAGTGTTTGGCATGTCCATGATGTCCATGAAGCCTCTGTTCCCTGCAAAAGGCAGAGGCAGCGGTTATGGGGCAGCTGAGCAGCTAACCATGGGGCCACTCTTTATTGGGGAGGGAAACCCAACGAACAAAAAGAGAGACACATGGCATGACAGACACACTGGGATGTGACTGATAACACAGAGGATGCTGAGAAGTCTCCCACCACTGCTGGGTGGGGTCGCTTCTGATTTACACCCCACACACATCCCCTGTATACCCCCTCCAGGTTCTTCATACACCCTGCAAAACCCCGGTGCTGCTCACCAGTGGAGCCAGCCACAATGGCCTTCAGCTTCCTTTTGTGCCTGTGAAAGAAAGACAGTGAATCAGGGAAGAAAAGGGTCCTTTGAGAGGGGGTGACAGGGTTGCTCCAGGCTGGGGAAGAGCAGCTGGAAAGTGCTCAGTGGAAAAGGACCCAGGGATGTTGGTCAACAGGCCCATGAAGACGAGCCAGTGTGTGCCCAGGTGACCAAGAGGGCAACTAGCATCCTGTCTTGTGTCAGCACTAGTGTGGCCAGCAGGACAGGGATCATCGCTGTGGACTCAGCACTGGGGAGGTTGCACCTAGAATTCAGGGTTCAGTTTTGGGCCCTTAACTCCAAGAAGGACATTGAGGGGCTGGAGCATGGTCAGAGAAGGGCAATGAAGCTGGGGAAGGGTCTGGAGCACAAGTGTGGTGAGGAGCAGCTGAGGGACCTGGGGTTGTTGAGCCTAGAGAAAAGAAGGATCGGGGAGACTTTCTCACTCTCTACAGTTCCTGACAGGAGGTTGGAACCAGGTGGGATTGGTCTCTTCTCCCATGGGTTAGTGGGTGACCTGCCAGTAGCTTCAAGGTTGAACTTGAAGATCTGGAAATTCTTGTCCAACTGAAAGATTCTATGGTTCTATGATATTCTGGGGGAAGAGAACTAATTTCTGAACCCAGGCTGAGCTCTGCCGCAGAAATGTTTTAATGCTGATGCTCTTCTTTGCTTGTTGGCACTGCCATGCAGGGCTCCCCTGGCCCATGGGGACATAGTGGCTGGCAGGGTAGAGCTCAAGTTTTACTCACACTGTCCGGTAGTACCAGTTCATGAGGATGAAGAGCAGGGCAGCCAGGAAGAGCAGGACAGCCAGCACAATGATTGCCATCTGAGAGAGACAAGGGAGTAGTGACACCCCCTGGCATGGAGCCAGCACCTAGCGGTGCACCCGCTGGAAATTATTTGTGTGAAACATCTCTCCAAGCCATGGAAGGCATTGGAGGATGGGAAGGGGCACTGTCCCACCTGCAAGGAGCAAGCATCTCCAGCCTCAGCTGGGCCATTACCTGCAGAGCTGAGAGGTCATCTGGGGCCCGGGCAGTGATGGCAGGCTGCACATCCAGCACGTTGTAGTTCCTGAAGAGGTTCCTCAGCTGCTCCTTGTTCTCATCTATCATCTGAATCACCCTAGGAAGAGAAGGGTTGCTTGGGCATCTCAATGACAGTGAGTCCTCCTTGAGGCCTCAGCAGGCCAAGTGCTGGGCCAGATGCTGGGCCAGGTGACATACCGCTCCACGTCCAGGATGCGGTTGGTCTCCTTGTTCACCACGTGGATCAGCAGCTCCGTCTGCGCGAAATTCACTCGACCTTTCTTGTCAACGTGGAACTGGGGAGATAGAGCAAGGTCTGCAGTGCAGCAGAGGGATCTCCTCCTGAGGCATCTCCTGAGGTGTGCTCATGTATTAAGGCCCCCTTGTGCCTGGCATGGGGCGATCTGACCCCTTGGATACGTATCAGCCCGAGGTGTGTCCATCACCTTCAGTGCTCAAGGGTTTCTATGGTTGATACAGACAAGGTATCCTCAAAGGAGACTTCCCAAGCATCATGTGGAAAGTTACCTACCCCTCAAAGAAAGCTGAAAGGTGGATGCTTACCTGCACGTCATCCGTGTTGACAATGGCACCTGTGATGTTGGACAGCAGGCTGATGAACTCCTCCTCAAACTGCCTGACTTTGTCCGGGATCTCATTGATGATGATTTTGACCCGCTGGTCATCCCGCAGGATGTAAATCCCCACAACAGCCGTGTCGTTGTGGCCCACCAGGTCAGAGGCCATGATTTCCACCACAAAGTAGCCGGGGTTGTAGGCCGTGAAGAGGTCAAAGGTTCGCAGGATGCCATCGAGGGTTCCTGTGGGAGGGATGGTCATAAGGCCAGGATTACTGATCCTGGACACTGAGATGTCTGGTCACAGGGGTGTCTCTGGCCATGCCCCCAGGCTCCTGCGGTACAATACACACCGATGCTGAAGATGTTGGCCACCTCTTCAGAGTCATTAGAGTGCTGCTTGATGTAGCGGATGCCCAAGATGTTGTACAGGACCAGGCTGTTATTGCCCACATCAGCATCCACTGCGACCACTCTGATCAGCTCTGAGCCCACCTTGGCATCGGTGGCAACCCCTTTGAGAGAGAGAGGTGGGACAGGGATCTGGGGCTGGCTCTTGCTGTGTCTTCATACAGCTGGATTGTCCCTGGAGCATTTCTGGCTCCTGGTGCCCCCTTCAGCCCTTGTCACTTTTTACCTGCTGTGTACTCCGACTTGGTGAACTGGGGGGGCTGATCATTGATGTCATCCAGGAAGATCCGCACCTCCTGAAGGGTGAGGTCCCCAATGATGTCCCACAGCTGGGCTCTGCCAGCCCACTGGCCCTGGGAAGGGGACCAGTTCCTCTGGCTGGATGCTTTGACGATGATGGAGTAGTAAGGCTCCTTCTCCCGGTCCAGGTCTCGCAAGACCTGCAGCTTTCCCTCTCGGCTCAGCTGGAAGTTATTCTCCTGGTTCCCAGCTGGGTGCATAAAGAGGTACCCACTCAGTCCCCTTTGGGCTCAGCATTTCTGAAACCCTCACCTTGCCTGTTGACCAGGGGGGAAAGGCAGCAAGATGATGGGAGTGATGGAAGCTGTTGGTGAGGGGGGGTGTGAGGGGACACAGAGCTGCCCATACCCTCCCCACTCGGCATCCACCTGCTATGAAGTAGTAGACAATGGCGTTGGAACCCTCATCTGCGTCCACAGCTCCGGTGACATTCCCCACCACGGTGCCTGGCCGCGAGTGCTCAGGGATGGAGAGCGCCTGGTACTGGGGGTTGTCCTTCTGCCAGAGACCCCCAGGAGAAGGGAAGATTATGAGCATTGAGGTTGCTTTCAATAAAAGCTGACACCCCTTCCATCCCATCTCCTTACATGTGGCCTGAGGAAGATGGGCTCATTGTCATCGATGTCATCAAGAGCGACCTGGAGGGGCTGCATTGTCTCGTAGGCTGGCTGGCCCTGGTCACAGGCCACGATTATCAGCTGGGGAGAGAGGCAAAAGAGCCATCCTGGGAAAAGCCATGCAGTCCAAGAGACACTTCTGAGGCATGGACAGAGAGGACAGCTGTGTGGTGGAGGATTTTGGTGGCATTTAACAGTGAATTAGGAGTTACCCCCCACAAGGATGCAACTCCCTGCTGGCACTTGATAATTACCCAGTTCCTGCTAATGTATGACATCTTCAGGACCATGGTAGCCATACCCATCGCACCACTTGCCCACCCCATGCTGGACCTGCAGCCTCGAGGACCACCCCTGCCACCCCCTGGGCCATGCTACTGCCAGGCTTACGTTATACACCGCCTGTTTCTCCCGGTCCAGCCGCATGGCTGTCTGGATCAGTCCGCTGATTGAGTCGATGCTGAAATACTCCCAGTCTTTGTTCCCTGCCCCAGTCTTCAGCAGGCTGTAGAGAACTGCTCCATTGAGGCCTTCGTCTTTGTCCGTGGCATAGACCTCGTAGACGTTGGACCGCAGGGGGATCTCCTGCTCGCACATACACAGTTCCTCAGCCCCAGCATTGCATGTGAACCCTCTGCTCCCCCTGCCCCTCCAAACCCCTTGTATTGGAGTGAGTCAGCAGGCTCCTGATGCCCAAAACCCAATTTGGGGCTGGCGACACAGACATGGTGGCTGCTCCATGCATGTGCTACCAATGGTCTGAGCCAAGTCTGATTTCCCAGAAAGAAGAAATATCTTAAATGTCAGCGTTTCGGCCATTGTTTATCAACAGGCAAGGCACAGAGTGACTAGCTGTTCCCTTATTTTGCATGCTGCTGGGGTTTCTGTTCCCCAAAGTTGCCCCAGCATCCCCACTTGCACGTCTGGAAAGGGACTGGTGTTGACTGTCCAGTCCCATGACTCAAATCATCCTGCCACGTGTTAAATAAATCAAGGTCTTGTTCCCACCCTGGCAGAGTTGGAGGCTGGGTATTGCCACTGGCTTTTACCTCCTTGATGTGCAGGATGGTGCCATTGGGCGGGCGGACGAAGACGGGGCGGTTGTCATTGATGTCGATGACGTCAATGTGGAGCATGGTGGTCCCCCAGAGAGGGGGATGCCCCTTGTCTGTTGCCACCACAGTCAAGTTGAACCTCTCGTAGGACTGCAAGCGCCGCTGGGACTTAATCAGCCCAGAGACTTTATTGATCTTGAAGGCCTCTGGGAGTAGAAAAAAAACACATCTCTGGCTCAGGACACTTGGCACCAGATAAACCACAGCTGAAGCACATCCCACACTGGTGGAAAACCTTCATCCCTTGGATGGAGCAGAGCCGGCTGCCTGCAGCCAGGGGTGAGGACAGTCTCAGGGTTTTTAGTCTCCCAGTCCACTGCCACATCCCTGCAACTGGCACTGTCAAGAGCCCTACTCCCAGGCTCCCCCTGGCTGTGTTTCATTCCTGCCCAGGCTGGGACAGTGGGTAGTGATCAGAGGAGCTCATGGATCTTGAGAAAGTGAATATTCTACAATTCCCCTCTACATTTATGCTGTCTTTTACTTGGTTCCTATCACTCCTCTGTGTCCAGAGATGATATATTAGATTTCAGGCACTATCACTATCCATCCACAATGCTTTTTAGCTTCCTCCTAATGTGTGCAGTGAGTTTGCTCCAAAACACAATGTGAGGCAGGCAAAGTTGTGATGTCCTGTTCCCAGGAGAGGTTGTCTGGGGCTCTGAGCAATCTGCTCTGGTTGCAGCTGTCCCTGCTCCCTGCAGGGGAGGTTGGACTAGATGGCCTTGCAAGGTCCCTTCCCACCCAAACCAGTTCTATGACTCTATGATTGTGTGTAACATGCCATGTCACAAGGAACTGGGAACTGTTGAGCAATATTGAAAGCCCCACACTTTTAATGCAGCTCCCAGGAGGGTGTGCACAGCTTTGCTCCAAACCAGCTGCAGGTCATGGGATGTAGGCTTGGTCCCTGTGTCTCCTCCAATTGCTCCTCATCATAACTCTCCTCCCTGGGGAGGGGCCCTCCACCGCTGGCATCTACCTGCTCCAGGGCCCTCAAGGCTGTAGGTCACCACACCATTGTCCCCTTCGTCCAGGTCAGTGGCTGTCAGGGTGATCACCGACGTCCCCGCCGGCTCGTTCTCGTAGACGCTGGTGCTGAACTGGCTCTTGCTGAACTGGGGCCTGTAGTCATTGATGTCCAGGACTGTGATCAGCACCTTCAACAAAGCATAGCTGGCTGGGTGGTGTGGAGCTGGAGATGGCTGGGCAGCCTCTGGGAGCCACAGCCCTGTCATGACCCACTGCTGGAGCATAGTGCCCTTCCTGCTATTCGTTTAGTGGAATTCCTGCCTCCAACAATGGGGGCCACCATGGCTGAGCCACCCATTCACGCCAGAGTGCTTGCAGACAATAGTGTCACACTCCCCTGCCCCTCCTGTCTGCGTGCTGTCCGGAGGCACAAAGGCCCCTGCACCATCCACCCCACAGCCCCCGGGCTGATCTGCTTTTCCTTCTGCCCAGTTCCTCCCCAGTCACCAGCAAGCTCACTGGGGAGGAAAGCCTGAGGTTTAACCCCTTCTTGCTGGTGAACCCCATGAGAGAGATGGTGTCAGGAGGAGAGCCCTACCTGCACTGAGTTCTCCCTACGATTACTGGGGACATCCCCAGGGTTGTCCCTGGCCACGGCCGTCAGTGTGTAGTGATCCTTCTTCTCCCGGTCAAGGGCTGACAGGATGTAGATGTCACCCTGCAGCACACAGAGACCTTCAGGTGGACCTCGTCTGGCAGAGCTGGTGCTCGAGAAGGGGCAGAAGGTGAGGTGTGGGAGCAAGCACATGGTGGGACCACTTCAGCCTCCCCTCCCTCTTTCCCCTTCTATACCAGCCTCAGTTGGCTCCTTACCGTGTTGGGATTTATCCCAAACTTGCCCTCTCCATCCCCCAGGCTGTACTGGATGAGAGCAAAACGCCCAGAGTCTGCATCCGTGGCTTTGACTTTCAGGATGACTGTACCCAAAGGTACATCCTCGAAGACAGCTTTCTGCAAGCAAAGGGACCAATTGTTTCATCACCTGCTGCTTTAGCAGGCAGTAACCAAGGGTGTAGGGTGAACCAGATGGGACCCAGAACAATGTGTTTGCACATTGGTGGGCTGACCATCTTCACGTGGTTCAGGAATAGAGAGAGAAGAGAAGGAGGCCCTAGAGAAGTCTCAGCTCTGTGCCCATCCTCACCAGGTGGGCATGGCCCAGCCCTACACAGACTTGGGCAGGGAAGCTCAGCTCACCTGGTAGGATGGTTGGCTGAACACGGGGTTGTTGTCATTGATGTCCACTATCTGGAGATACACAGGGATCTCAGCAGATCTGCGGGGAGAGCCATTGTCCGAAGCTCGGATGGTGAAGTTCAGCCACTGCACCTCCTCGTAGTCTACTGTCCTGTTGGCCACAACCTTCCCTAGAGGATGGCAGACCCTGGAATGAGAAACCTGTCCCAGGCCACCAACCTGCCCCAGGAATCTTGCCTCCCCAGGCCACCAACCTGCTGACTGGTCTTCAAGACAGGCATAGCCTTCTGGGGAGAGGTTAATCAGCTCATAGGTAATCTGCCCATTGACACCTTTGTCTGGGTCCACCGCTGAGATAGAGATCAGTGTGGTGCCTGGCGTGGCTCCCTCCAGGATCCTCTCAGTGAAATAGGTGACCCCAAAGGGGCGGAAGCGGGGCGTATTGTCATTGACATCCAAGACGTTGACTGTCAGCTTGGCTGTGGCCATGGTGGAGACCACAGGGGAAGGAAGGATGGCAGAAAGGGGGGTTGTAAAGATACAATAGTGAAACTCCAGGAAAGCCAACTAAATGACACAAAAAATGGCAATATTGAGCAAAGCCACTATGCCCTGAGCTGGCAGTGGGACAGCCTCATCTACTTCTGACCTACTCCTGATCTGTGCCTACCTTCTCACACACTGGCCTGGATTTACCAGAAGGGTGGGAAGACAGGATGGGGATGGTAATGAAGATACAGGTGTTTCCCATGGTACGGTTTTGGGCACACGGTTCTTTTCACCCCCAGCAGCTGCCAACCCTAGACCCGCACTCCCTGGGTGGAATCCACTCTTACCATTGGGCATGCTGACTGAGCGGTCGATGACTTCGCTGGCGTTGTCGTGGACAGAGATGGTGACCTCGTAAGTGGCTACCAGTTCCCGGTTCAGGGGACTTTTGATCTTCACAGCTCCTAGGAACCCGAAAAAGATGAGGGTCACAGGCTGTGCCTGAACAGGGCCCACCCTCACCAGGGACCCTTAGCAGACTGGTCTACTCTAGCCCACCACTGCACTCTCCTCAAAGGCCAGATGGGGAAAATACTTGAGAGTTGGAGGAGGAGGAAACAACCTCTCCCCCTTGCTCTCCATCTCCTGACTTCCTGCCTGCTCCACTCTGCCCAGCTAATAGCTTCTCAGTCGAGGTGTTTGGATTGTTTGGATGAGAGGGGTCTGGGAGAAACTCTTGCTTCTCTCCTGTATGACCCCATCCATTACAGCTCAACAACTGGGCATCATTAAAAAGTCTTGTCCCATACCCTTTCCAACAAGTGTGTTTTTCTTCCCCAGATAAGATCTGACCTTCCAAAACAGATGTGGGGAGCTCCTGGCCCTCCTTACCTGAAGGGAGAGACCACCGCCTACCCCAGAGCCCCCTCCCTGCTCCCTCAAGTGAGGGTGTCTGCATCTGGTCTGCCAAGGCTGAGCAGCCCCTGCCTGCAGCAGGGCCACCTATGATGGAGATGGGTGAGATGGAGGGAGGAGATGGATGGTGCAGAGACAGAAATGAGCACAGACACAGAGACAAACCTGGCAGGCCAGAGAGTAAAGAAAAGGGTTAGTTGTTTGGCTGAGGCAGAAAGGACAGGGAAGGGTGAGACAGGACAGCTGGAGGAGGATAGTGGGGAGGCAGGAGGGGACCATTATCTTCCTGTGTCTCAGACACCTACCTCCAGGCAGAGAAGAAGAAGAAGAAGCAGAAGAGAGTAGAGGGGTCCACGCTGCCTGCGCAGCCCTTCCCACTCTCCTACCTGTCCTAAAATCCACCTCGAATGCTCCTTGCTGGTTGGGCACCAGTCCATCTGTGTCATCGCGGGCCACGATCTCCAGCAGGTAGTACTCCAGGCGAGGGTGGAGGTCCCTGTCGATGGCGGTCACCTCAGCCACCACGGTGCCAGGGACAGCTGACTCGGGGATGCTGACCGTTTGGATGGGGTTGATGAACTCAGGCCGGCAGTCGTTGACGTCGTCGATGAAGAGGCTGACGGTGGCGGTGCCCGAGAGCGCTGGTGTGCCCTGGTCCACAGCCACCACAGTCAGCCGGTAGGAATCCCTCTCCTCCCGGTCGATGCTGAGGTTGGCCACGCGGATCACCCCCGTGGTGGCATCGATCAGGAACCTGTCCTGGCCGCCACCCTCAATCCGGTAATCCAGCTGTTGGTTCAGGCCGCTGTCAGCATCCGTGGCTGTCACCTGGAGGATGGAGAAGCCTGGAAAGTGGGGGACACAATCTTCTCAAGCAAGGGCTGGAGGTCAGCAGCAGCCACTCTCTGCTACTAAGGCAAATACTGTCAATAAATGTGGACAGCCTCAGTTCCTGCATTTTCCCTTCAATCCCATCCTGGCCAGCCTTGACAATGGGAGCTGGATCTTCACAGTCCCAGGAGGACACCTGGGTCTCCTTCTTACCCACCCTCTAATCCAGTCCCAGACCTCTCCTGACCTGGGGGGCTGTTTTCCCGCAGCTGTGCTGTGATGGATGCCGGCTGGAAGATGGGGTGGTTGTCATTGTCATCCAGGACAATCACTGACAGGCTGGCAGTGCTGTACAACCCCCCTGTGTCATGAGCCACCAATGTGAACTCCATCTGAGGGTCCAGCAAAGCCTCTCGGTCTATCATGCTGCCGGGCTTCACTGAAATGACACCTGGAGAGAAGAAGAAAAGCCCAGTAACAGGACCTGTGGCTGCTGGGTGGCCCTGGGCTGGGAACAGAGACCTGATGAGCACCCTACCTGTCCTGTTGTCAATAAGAAAGAGATTCAGGGATGAATCCTGGAGCTGGTAGGTAACCACAGCATTGATGCCCTGGTCACTGTCCAGAGCTAGGATGGGTCCATTGAGCACTGTGACCAGAGTCCCTGAATGGGATGATAAGGGTTAGGGGAGGGTGGCAGGTGGCAGCCCCTTGCAGAGCCCCTTTGTCCTCCTCCCTCCCTGGTGACACATGAGGGACAGCAATGAATGGATGGAGGAGGTGATAGAGTGGGGCCTTGTGAGGTACGAGGCAGTGGGAAGGTGGCTGCTGCAGCCTTACAGAGCGACTCACGAGGCCCAGGTGAGGCGGTGGGTCATCCAGCTAAAAACAAATAGACACATCCATCAGATGGGTGCCACCAGCACCCTGCCACCAAGGGCAGTATCTGGAAGCACCCAAACTCTTCATCTGGGATGTTCCTCCCTGGTGGGATAGGGAGGTACCTGAGGTCTTGGAGAGATTTAAATGTCAGGAAGGAAAAAAAAAAACCTAGAAGAATATTTCTATCTCTTTGGCCAGGAAGCTCTTTGACTTGGACAAGCTGGACTGTTCTGTCTCTAATTCCTGGAGCAAAATGGGCCCCATCCCCTGCAAGGATGTTAGGCAGACTGGTGCCCTTGGGGCTGTCCCCAGGCCTTGGGTCATACCAGGGACACCTTTTGTTATCTACAGCTGAGCAAATCCTAAATGGGGCTGATTTATTTCAGGGCTGTGCCTGATCTGTGCCAGGAAGGGTTTCTATCAGCACATAGACCAAAGCTATGGTCTCCTTGAGGTTGGCCTCCCCAGGTGATTGGCAGGAGCCCCTCAGACTCAGCATCCCTGTCCTACTGACCTTCAGCTTTTCTCTGCTTAGTGTTGTGTCTCCTCCACAACGGCCAGGAGACACCTCCCCTTTCCCGGTGCCAAAGGCAGTATCCAGGACCCATGTAAGGGAGTCAAGAGTGACGTACCTGGGGGTGAATTCTCCATCACCTCAGCCAGGTAGGAGCTCTGGGTGAAGAGGGGGCGGTTGTCATTCTCATCTGCTATGGAAATGACCAGCAGATCAAAATCCTAAAGGAAATGGGGACAAGAGGGCGATGACCGCAACATCCTTTCCTTGAGCTCACGTCCCACCTCTCCCACCTCCAGCTTAGTGCTGGTCAAAGCTGGAGCCCTTTGAAAGCATGATGCTTTGCTCCCTGTACCATTCTGGAGGGTCTGCAGGGACCCTCACCCAGGGACAAGCATCACTTCCCAGAGTGATGTGTAGGACATCTTGGCAGGTCCAAAGGATTCTCCAATGTCACTGTGGTTGTCCAGCTCTCCAGCCCAACTTTGTCCCACCTCCCATGACATCTACTGCTGTTGCATGGAGTCAACATGTGGCACTGGGCTTGACCTAAATCCTACTGCTCCTGTTATCTGCTGGGGAGGGTGTTGCAGCCCCCTTCTTTTGGCCCGTAGAGGTTTTTGGAGAATGAGGTTCCCACTGGAACCGCTGTGGGTAAATGCACCGCCTGGTTTTGGCCATAGCAGGTAACCCTTCTCCCACTCTCCCTACTGTCTACACCACTTAAGGCCCCAGAACAGCCTGTAATTACCCGCCTGGCATTGCGGATGTTCTCAGGGTTGTCCTTCACTGTGATGGTCAGCCTGTACTCAGCCACCCGCTCCCTGTCCAGTGGGCGGTTCACGTAGACGATGCCACTCTACAAAAGGGATGCAAAAGGGAGGCAATAGGTACCAGGGATATAAGAAGCCCTTCTGCTGGGGCAAGGGTGCCAGGCAGCACCCATGGGTGCCCAGGGAAGGCAGGGCTCCAGGGCCAGGGGTGTCCACCCCCCCTGGGGCCGTACAGTGCTGTTGATGTAGAAGGCATTCTCCTCATTGCCCGCCGTTATGTCAAAGGTCAGGAGGGCATTTGACCCCTTGTCTGCATCCCGGGCAAGGATCCGGGTGACAAAGCTGGAGACGGGGGCCTTCTCACTGAGGGTGACGTTCATCGGGAGGTTGAGGAGCACGGGGTCATTGTCGTTGATGTCCAGCACACGGATGCCCACCAGCATCTGCCAGGGAGAAAAACGGTGTGGGCACGTGGTGCTTGTTTCCATCCCTCCCCATCCTTGTTTGGCCCCCTTGGGCGAGGGGTGGGCTTCCTCAGTCAGCCCACTATGGTCTGGGGAAGGAAAGCCCCAAGGATGAGGGGAAGGAAGAGGAGCAGAGGGTGAAGGCAGAGACCTGAGGATGGGGGATGATGGCACCTTTCAGCTCCCTATAGCACCCCAGGGGACTTACTGTGGAGCTGAGGGGGGGCACCCCCCGGTCCTGCGCAGCAATGGTGAGGTTGTAGAAGGGGATGTTCTCTCGGTCCAGCTCAGCATCCTTCCTCACCCGCAGCTCCCCTTCCACTGGGGAGATCACAAACTCACCTGCCAGACACAGCACAAGCCTGGCTCTTGTTATGCCATCATGAATGGCCCAGCTCCCCAGGGGAATGGCTTGTTTTGAAGCCAGGTGACTGTCACCTTGGGGATAAAATCATGCCCTGCTACTGCAGAGATGGGAGGACTGTGGCAGCTGGAGACTGGATGCACCCTTGACATACCATCAGGAGCAGGGAATGGATTGGATGACCAAACAAGTAGTGCCCATACCCCTTGTATGGGTCTTTCTGAAGATGCCAACAGCCATCCAAGGACCTGCCCACACCCCACAATGGATAGAAGAGGGTGGACTATGCAGCACAGACCCCCCTCCACCAAGCTGAGGGGCTGCATCCTGGCTGTTCTGGAATAGCTTTGCAGTGGGATCAGCTGGGAACGGGGCCGGGCTGTGCCTTGCAGATACCCTGGACTAAAGCCACCACCCGCTGACAGGGGGACAACCCTATATCCCAGGGTTAGTGATGCCCACAGCACCCCTGCAACCTGCTCTGTGGTGCTGAAAGGGCTGCAGCTACAGCTTCACCAAGGCTTGCATAGCAAATTATTCCCAAATGCCCTGCAAACACCAGAGGGTGAGGGGCTGTGTGCTTGCAGCTCTCGGTTTCTCTTTCTGCGGTCTGTTGTGGTTTTGGTTTTTGTTTGGGTTTTTTTTTGTTCCCCTTTTATTGTTTAGAAGATTTTCCCCCTCCCTTGCACAAGCCCCAGCCACCCCTGGCTGGCAAGAAACAGGTTAAGTTTCCTGTTGCTCAAAACAGGATTTCCTGGTGTCAAAAGGCTGAATTCGCAGAAGCGATGGGAGGGACGATGGCTTTTCTGAAACACTTCCTCCCCTTGCTCCCCTCAAGCCAGGTTCCTCTATGGGGCAGCCAGCAGAAATCTAAAGATTGGTTTGTGTTAGAAGGGACCTTTCAAAGCCATCTAGTCCAACACCCCTGCAGGGAGCAGGGACAGCTGCAACTAGAGCAGGTTACTCAGAGCCCCATCCAACCTCACCTGGGATGGTGCCAGGGATGAGGCATCGACCACCTCTCTGGGCAGCCTGGGACAGGGTCTCACCACCCTCAAGGTAAAAACTTTCTTCCTTCTCTCTGGTCTAAATCTCTGCTCTTTTAGTTTAAAACCATCACCCCTTGTCCTGGCACAATAGGCCCTGATAAAAAGTGCCTGCCCGTCTTTCTGACAGACCCCCCTTAGTACTGAAAGGCAGCAATAAGGACTCCCTGGAGCCTTCTCTTCTCCGGGCTGAACACCCCCAGGTCTCCCAGTAGAGGGGTTCCAGCCCTCTCAGCATTGCTGGGGCTCCTCTGGCCCCAATCCAACAGCTCCCTGTCTCTGCTGTGCTGGGGACTCCAGAGCTGGACCTAGCCCTGCAGGGGGGTCTCCCCAGAGCCCTAGGAGCAGAGGGGCAGGATTCCCCCCTGGCCCTGCTGACCATGCTGCTGGGGGTGCAGTTAACTGCCCTGTTCCCATTCACACCCCACCTCCAGCTTCCCCATTCCTTCCCAGCTCTCTCTGTAGGAACTCAGTTCACTCACCCAGTGTTGGGAAGAAGCAGTCACCAGTACCAGGGGGGGACAAGGGGGTGCTGGGCTCAGAGAGCAGGTGCCGGCCGGACTCAGAGGGCTGCCTGCAGGCCATGTAGGAGATCTGGGGTCGGGGCTGTATCTCTGCACTTGCTGAGGGCACCTCCTCGAACACGGGGTTCTCAATGCCCTGGGCACTGCTGTGGGAGAAGAAAGGGTGTGAGGGCTGGGGATTTGCTTTTTTATTTCAGGCACCTTTTTTATACCTGAGGATCTGGCTGAGCGCTGGGAATAACCCAACAAATCTAGGTGGTGGCACCTCAGCTGAGAGCAAGCAGGGATCCTGTTGCAGGGGGAAAGCTTAGCCCAAAGGTACTGTGGTTTTGAGCCCTTCTGGGGTGTGGGGACATGTGTGGCCTTGGAACAGGCAAAAAGAAAGGAGACCCTTCCTTCTTGGAGGGAGGGAATAGTAACAGTGGCCTGCTGGATAGGGGCAGGACCCCAGGCATGGGTACCACCACCCACCCCTTCATTCTGACAGGCTGAGGATACTTGCTGGCTTCAAGGGGAGGGGAAGAGAGGACATGAACCTTGTGAGGTCTGGGATGTGGGTGGAGGAGATTGGGAAGAGCTGGAAGCGCATGGATTTCCTCACCTGTCCATCCTGACAAGCTCATGGGCACCTGCCAAAGACAGAACAGTTGACATGAGTGCCAGCAACGTGATGCCTAGCATCAAACCCAGACCCATACTAGTGCTGTTTCTGGTGTCTCAATGTCCAATGCCTCCTCTTCCTCCACATTTCTCCCTTCCTTTCCCCTTCCCCTTTGTTCCCAAATCTCCTTCTTACCATCCCTGTCATCTCCCATCCTATTTTCCACCCAGCCCAGCCTCCTCCTGGCTTGAAACCTCAGGCTCTGAAGGAGTGGGGAAGGACTTCTGCCAGTGTGGAGCGAGGTGGCGGTGCAACTACTGGACTGCAGCCCAGCTCCACTTGTGTCCAGATTCACTCACCACCCACCTGTGCCACCCTATCGGGGCTCTGCAAAATGCCACCCTGGCATTTGGCTGCCCCAAGCAGCACCCTGTTAGTCATATCCTCATCCCCTTGGCCACAGCAGGTCCCATGTCCCGTGTTGCTGTGCTGGATGGCTGAGTGGCGAGCAGCCCAAGCTTTGGCCCAGGCTGGTGCTGCTGGCAAGTGGCTGGTGGAAATAACCTGTAGCTAACCTGGTCTGAGACACCCCAGCAACAAATCCCCCTGGGGTTAGATTGCATCCAGGTGATGCTTTGCTGCACAGGGCTGGGGCACCCCAGCTGCTGCAGAACGGATGCATGAAGGCCCGCGGCCTTTGATGGGTGTTGAAAGTGCCGTTCCTGTTCTCGTGTCTGGCACCGTGCCCACTGCTGCTGCAAAAATCACTTCTCCAAAGGGTTTGCTCAGAGCCCTGCAGCCACCCACTGGACTTGGTGAGAGACACCGCAGGGCCACCAGTTTGCCCAAGGCCCGGGCAATGGTTCCTCCTGCTTGATGCCTGAAATTGCAGGGAGCCGAGCACAGGCAGGAGCTGGCAGCCAGCAGCACCTTGGCACCACCTGGATTTCTAGTGCTGGGTCAGCAGGAGGAGACCTGCCTTGCTCTTGGCATAGACGTAGGAGTCTTTTTAAAGAGAAGGGGCGGGAAAAGCACAAATAACAGGCACAAATGATGTGGGTTTTTTTCAGAAGGCAAAGCTTCTATTTCGGCTGCGTGGCAGAGGTGAGGGGTGGGTACATACGCCTGTTGCTGACAGCTTGTCTCTGCTTGTAAATCAGGAGCAAGATGAGGGGCAGGCAGAGGATGCCCACGATGCAGGCGCCCGTGGCCAGCGCGGCAGCCGTGATATCTGCAAGAGAAGAAGGGCAGAGCTGGAGCGGGTGGTGGGGAGGTTTCACCTGGGACTTCCCCAGGCTCCTTTAGCTGGAGCAGAAGCAAAGGGCATCACCCCTTTGCCCCACACCTGATGCAAAGCAGTTCACACACACATACGGGTGGTCTGCTCCTAATGGGATTCACACTGGAACGCAGTGCTAGTTATGGAGATAAGCTCTGAGGAATCTGTTTAGGACCTTGACCAAAGTCCTTCATTGCTGGAGGACATCCCAAGGTCTGTCTTTGGTCTTCTAGATAGGAGGAGAGAAGCAGGGTCCTTGACGAAGCCCTGTGAAATCATTAGAAAGGCTCCCAGGGATCTCACGTGGTGCTGACTCTGACCCATGGCCCACTTGTCAAAATCAGGCTGATTCAAAGTACTTGGGCACCAAAGGGCTCATTACCTAAGACCTCTGTTAATTAATGTGCCCCTGCAGAATGCTACCTGTGGAGGGTCCCCAGGAAGGCTGGTGGTCTGTGGCCATCAAGGTCCAAGTGGGACAGCTTGTGGCAGGGTCAAGGGAGGTTCATCTCAGGCCTTCCTTTCCCGCACATCCATCTGGGGAAGCAGCTTCTTGCTTAGCGTGTATGTGTGTTTGGGGAAGGGTTGTGGATTTCTTTTATCCTGTTTTGTGTTTTGCCTGGCAGAACAGGGTGTCCCAGCACTTGAGACCTGAAGCACTACATGTGGGGAGCAGGGGCCAGTTTCCCAGGGCTGGGCTTGCCCCAGCCATGCTGCAAACCAGTTTTGTCAAACTCTGCCTGTTTTGTAGCCAGCAGATGGGGTAGACAGAACAACTCATCAAGAAACCACCTGGAGACCGAAGTGTGAGCACCTTCAGCATCTAGTTATAGCTCTGGGAGAACCTCATGTTGTCTGAGAGCTCAAGCAAGATTTGGGTTTCCCCTGTTGAGGTGACATGGGCTTGGGATGGTAGTGGGGTGTTTCAGGAGGTTCCTGCAACTCTTTACCTTTCTGTTCCTTCCCATCTGCTTGTGGCAGTGGCCACTAAATGCCTGAAGGTGTTTTGAGGCAGCTCAGGTGCTTCATAACCACAGGTGAATGATCTCCATGGGCTTCAGGACAGTCATGTTCAGGTGATCGGCCAAAGGTAGCTCTCCTCAGCCTGCCACCGTGCCTGTCAGATGCACCCTATGGGGACAACCTTGGAAATCACCCTCCCACCACCCAACTGTGAGGTTTCATCCAGACACTGGTGTGATTGTAGCAAGTAGCCATCCCTAGGGATTGCGTGGGCCAGGAAGGTAAGCAGCATATCAGAGAGGGAATTTATTTTCCTTTACCTTTGCTGGTGGCAGTGTGAAAAGTGCAGTTTTGAAGCCCTCCTCTGCCTACAGTGGATAAAAGAAAAGTATGTTAGATCCCAGGGGATTTGCTCAGGTACCATCACAGAGCTTCAGCATCTGCTGGCTGTGCTCCCCTTTGCTCATCAGTATTGAGAAAATCAGCCCAGAGCATCTCAAAAGCAAGAGTTTAAGCCCAGAAAGCTTACTCTGAGATTCTTGCTGCAGGACCCCTATTCCTCATGGCAGCAGGGCCCTTCCCTGCTTGTGCAGGCACTTGTTTTTTAAGTCTAAAGTATCTATCCTAACGTTGCAAATCAAGGGCAAGACATGCCTTTGCCTCTGTCTTGTGCGTCCCTGGGCAGCTCTCCCTGCTGGGCTGCTGCCCAGTGGTTATTTTCAAGCCCTGCACCCCAAGGAATGCCTGCAGCCCTCACTTGGGCTTGAATCACTAGCCATCTCCTTTTATGTTGAGGTTTGTTTTCCTGTCTCCTAGAAAGAGCTTGAAGTAGATCAACGAAACTATGTAGCATGGATTTTATTGCCTTCCAGCCTGTTGATTTATGGGTTTTTTCTTTCTTTTTTTTTAATTTTTTTTTTTTTCTTTTTATTGTTCCAGTACTCTGGCCCTAATTCAAACCTTCAACATCTGCTGTTCTTTGGCTCTTGCAAAATGACTTGGGCTTTTAGCATCCCCAACGCTGCACCCCAGTATTCCCCACCAGCCCTTATACACAGAATTACACAGAATTATTGCTGAGGTTGGAATAGACCTTTGAGATCATCAAATCCAGCTTAAGACCTGACACCATGACACCTAGCTAGACCACATCACTAAGTGCCACATCCAGTCTTTCTTTAAGCACCACGAGGGATGGTGATTTCACCACCTCCCTGGGCAGGCTGTTCCCTTATCTTTGCCCTTGCCCCAGTGCAGGATGGATGGATGGATGGATGGATGGATGGATGGATGGATGGATGGATGGATGGATGCAGGGCTAGCAGGAGCTCTTCTTGCCCCCCTCACCTTGCTGGATCTGCAGCTCCACGAAGCCATGGGCAACTTGCATAGTCTGGGGCTTGCCATGCTCCCGCCGGGCCTCCACAGCATAGCAGCAGTAATTCCCGCTGTCCTGCAGCGTCAGGTTCATCACCATGATGTGAAAGGCACCATGGTGGTCAAGGGCAAACTCCACCCCGTGATGGCCGCCTTGCCCCCTCAGGGGCCATTTCTGGGTGCCATTGCCCTGAGGCTCATGGTGCCTGCCCAGGTCATGGTGCAGCTCCCTCTCGGTGACGTTGCGGATGTGCTTCTTCTCGGAGCAGCTCTGGTCACCGTTGCTGCTGAAGTACCAGGTTTTGTAGAGCAGATCGTGGCGGTCGGCGAGGGGACCGCTGATCCGGCAGGTCAGGGTGACGTTCTGGCCCTCGGGACAGATGCAGAGGGAGTAGGGGGTGGTGATGAGGAAAGCTGCTGGCCTTTCTGCTGAGGAGAAAACACAGCAGCCGAGTCAGACCCCACAGCCCCAAGCTGACTTTTGAGCATAGCAAAAAGAGGGTTCCCTCCCCAAACAGGCACCACATCCGATGTTGGCAGAGGGGTTGCAGAGAGCAGTCAGAGAACACTGACACTAGCCTTGCAGCAGAGGGGGAAGAACCCTTCACCCAAGAAAAACTCCTGAGGTCCCCATAGCCCAAGAGAAGGAAGACAGGCACCACGGCATGAGCTCTGCCACCACATTCCAGCGGGGCTCTCTTCAACCTAGAGACAGGCTCTGGAGGAGAGACATGCTTTGAATACAGCTGAACATCACCTTTTAATAGCAGCAGAGAGGCCAAAGGTTGCCCAGAGTTGGCAGTGATATGGGGCAGGGAGGTGGGGGGCTGGTGGGGCACCAGACCTCTGTAAAACAAAGCTTGTGCATGAGGAAAGGCAAGTGCTGCTGACAGCAGAGGGAAGAAAAAAAAAAAGAGAGGAAAAAAAAAAAGAAAATATCTAGGAGGAGCCCATCCCCTCCCCCCCAAGATGAGGCAGGGACCAGGTCCCACCCTGCTTGTTTGTCAGCCCCTGGGGATGAGAAGGGGGAACTGGCTGAGGCTGACTGTGAGGAGCTGCTTGAAAAGGAAAACAGTTTTCAGAAAGCAATCCCTATCTGCAAAACACAGGTAGGGGCCTGGCAAAAGGCACAGGAGTGGGAGGCATACCATGCCATTACTGGTTCTGTCCCAGTGTCCCAGCAGAGGGTACTGGTGGGTAAGGGGAGCTGTGCGTAAGACGAGAGAAAAAAGATGGGTGAGGTTTTGGAGCTTTGGTCCCAACTCCCCTTTGTGTTTGCAGAAGTGCAAATGTCACTTTAGAATTCTGAAGAAAAATGCAGATTCTGGGTTCATTTTCTTTAAGTTATTGAGAAAAGAAGGTTCCCGGGGGTTCTGTTTGCAACAGAGAAGATTATTTGAGGGCAAAGTATTCTTTTCTTTTGGTAACATCCTGTTGTGCTATTAGTTCCACCACTGTTTTGCTTTGAGGTTTTTCACTTGCTATATTGAGTGGGCGGCAGTCCCAGGTGGGGGTGCTGAGCCTGCCCACAAGCCATCCAGGCAGATGAGAGGATCCTTACCCAAGACCCAGGTGCCTGGAGAGCATCTTCTGCAGGCAGGGTCACTGCAGCACCGCCCCAACCCCACGCTCTGCTTCAGGGAGTGAAACTGAAAACCTCCCCCAGGGCCTTCCACCCCTCATGGTTATTTATAGTGCTGGGGTGACGGTGTAAGAACAGCCTGACACCCTCCCTGAGGGTGCTTTGCAGGGAGAGAGGGTGTTGAGGAGGGGATCTGCCCCATCGGACCTCCCCCAGTCAGCAGCAGGCAGTGCTGAGGAGTCCCGCAGAGCCAGGGTGGTGAGACTTTTGCTAAACTGCTCTAGTTAGTCATAGAGTCAGTTTGGTTGGAAGAGATCTTTCAGATCATCAAATCCAACCCAGAACTGCCAGGTCACCACTAAACCGTGTCTCTCAGCACCGCATCTCCATAGTTTTGATTGAGATGGGTGGAGTCCAGGGATGGGGACTCCACCTCTGCCCTGGGCAGCCTGAGCCAGGCCTGGACAATTCTTTAGCAGAATTTCTTCTTCATGTCCAGCCTAAACATCCCCTGGCACAACTTGAGTCCAGTTCCTCTTGTCCTCTTTCTTGTTCCTTGAAAGAAAAGACTGACCCCACCTGGCTCCAACCACCTTTCAGGGAGATGTCAAGAGTGAGAAGGTCTCCCCTGAGCCTCCTTCTCTCCAGGCTCAACAACACCAGGTCTCAGTTGCTCCTCACAAGACTTGTGCTCCAGACCCTTCCCCAGCTTTGTTGCCCTTCTCTGGCCACACTCCAGCCCCTCAATGTCCTTTCTGGAGTGAGGGGCCCAAAACTGAACCCAGGATTTGAGGTGCAGCCTCTTCAGTGTTCATTCCATGGGACCTATCCCTGCCCTAACCCTGCTGGCCACACTAATGCTGACACAAGCCAGGATGCTGGTGGCTTCTTGGCCACCTGGGCATACATTGCCTCATCTTCATCTGCCTGTCGACCAACACCCCCAGGTCCTCTTCCAGCAGGTGGCTTTTGCTCCAGCTTCCTGCAGGTACCTCGGACGGCTCCCCTCATCACATGTAGCACACATCCCTGGGGCTGCTCTTGAGCAGAGGTTTGCACGGTCTGAGCTCAACACTGCCTTGTTTGGAGTTGCTTTCAAGCCTCAGCTTCTCTTCATCCTCAGATATTGCTGGTGTCAGGATGCTTGGCTTGGTTGGCTCTCATTTGGCACACAGCAGAGTGGGTCCCCCACCTCCTTGCCAGCTCTCTGAGCACGAAAGGCACCTCAGATGTGTTTCTCCATACCTGCTGTAACGGGAAGTGCCCCATTCACATCGGGGGTCCCCCGGGAGCCAGGGGAGGGGAAACCAGGGCTCTATTGGAGGAAACTGCACTTCCAACACCTTGCAAAAGTATCTGTGTTAGTCTTTGTTTTACAAACACACACCCCCTCAGATAAAACGGGGCCATCTCACTCACCCCCACACAGCTGGCAAAGGTCTGCCCTACTAAACCATCCAGCCACCACCTCCAGGGCTTGATGGGAACCATCTGGATGGAAAGTCAACACAGCCCACACTTTCAGCTGCTGCGGGGAGGGGCAGAGTTGACCACGTGTGCAGCGTCTTCGTCATTATTGACTTCCCTTCTTTCTCCCAAGCAGGGGAAGACTTCCCAAAGCCCTTGAGTCTTGGAGAAAACAGCTGGGGAGGAGAGCTGGAAAGGGACAATGTGCCCCCATAGCAGCACCTGGGAGCTTATTGTTTGTTGGGAGGTTTCATGTCAAATTCTGGGTCAATGACCAAAAGCCTCTCCTGACTTCTTCTCCTAACTTTGTTTCCCCACTCTTTCAAGCATTTGATTTACACTCCTGGGACTTACAGAAGTGTTTTTCACATCTTTCCACCTCTTTCCACCCAAGGGAAATCTGGCAAGATGAGCTGCAGCCTTTGGAGGGGCTCACCCCCCAGAGAGGAGGGGCTGCTGGAGTGCCAGAGAGAGGAACTTGGCTTTAATTAGTCTTCTGAGGGCTTTTGTAACAGCTACCTGTGAAAATGCCGCAAGACCCGTGTGGTGTCGTTATGCTTCAGAGTTATCAGTCAGGTGAGATGTGCAGGGCTATCCATATCTTGGCCCAAGCACTTACAGTGGGAAAGAAAAAGGAGAGGAAAAAACCCAACGTACTGAAGATGCTGGATAAGCCCGTGTTAACAGCACTGCACACCGAGTAGCCAAATGGCTTTTCAGCAGCTGGGATGGTCCCTGGGCACCCATCATCCAGGCCATGGGGAATACAGCCTGAGGCTGCTGCACCCACCCAAGGGTCCTGCCTTGCTCCTCTTGCAGCACAGCCCTGGCTGAACAGGGTCACGATGCTGAATTTGCTCTTGGGATGTGATTTTGGAAAGTCCAGTTCAGTTGCCAGCCATTGGCTGGAAAGGAGTCACTTCCCCATCCACCTAACTGCCAGTGTCACCAACCCACAGAGGAGCTGGATGTCTCCAAGGGCTCTACTTCTCCATCAAGCCCTGCTAAAATTAGCTGGGGCTTCAGAAAGCTTTGGCAGGCATGTGGTTGCACAAAGTTCAGTTCCTCTGGGACCAGGCTCATGTTGAACATCAGTGTCCAAACTTGTTGCATTGCAGAAGACCTGATGTTCCATCCCAGCACCTCAGATGTGTAAATGAAGTAATCCAAAGCCCCATGGAAATGCTGGGAATTGTTCCCTTATTTCAGAGACTCAGGTGAGAAGAAAAGCATGCTTCAGTCCACACCAGCCTTGCTGTCCCAGAGGAGAGGGAGAGGACCCCCTGTCCCATTGCAGTGGGGCATAATTTCTTCCTGGGGTTGTGCTAGCAGAAATCCCGGAGGCAGTCACTTTGTCATCTCAGGATGAAAAGGGAAGCCACTCTCGATAGGATGCTCATCTTCCGCCTGCACAGGGCAGGGAGGGGCCATGGTCCTTCTCAGCTTCATTCTCTGACCTTTCATCCACAGATGAGCTGTGGTTTTAATTGCTACCTTCCCCGTTTCATTGCCTGGTCCCCGAGCCACGGTACAGAAACACTGCCTGCCAGAGTTGGTGTGGAGTCAGGCATGAAACCCACCCCGAGCATCCCCCCCCATCATGCTGGGAGCACCCAGTGAGCTGCCAGCACTGGGAAGCGCTTGCTCGGGGGAAGGGAAACTCAGCAGTCCTGGCCCGGCCGGCTGCACACCCCCAAAGCTGCCCAGCACCTCCCAGCAACCACGGTGGCGAAGAGCATCTGTAGAGAGGACAACCCCAC